>CAUZXS010003252.1:10000-265452 GCA_963585895.1 Sepioteuthis lessoniana | reverse complement strand
CATACATGAGTAATAAAGCTATTTCTAATTCAATTCATCATCCAATACGTGTAGGATCCCTGCTTGGTCACAGCAATGCATTATAATTTTTGAGAGTGATAACTATTAGATGCAGGGTACTTAGTACATATCTATTCATCTATTCACTATGAATCAAAATACAAATTCAATAAATTAGGGGCCTCTAAGTGAGTCAATATGAAAAAAAAAATAGTATTATCATTCTACCAGAATGGTCACATTCTGGTAGAATGATTACACTATTCTTTTTCTTTTATTATTTTCTTTATATTATTTTCTTTAATTTGTCTTCCTAATTTGAGGTATATTTTTAAGTATGTGAAATTGTGAATCTGTACAACTTGTAATAATTAATTTGGACAAAGATTTCATAAATTGTTTTTTTTTAAAGTATTTTTTTGTTTTATTAGCCCACTAACCAAATGACAAAATCCAAAAAGGAACCATGAGTGGTAGTACCTCTTTTTGTCCCATCTATGAGTAAGTAGCTCTGTTTGAAAATTTTTTGTATTCAATACGATTGCGTGCAAAAAAATTCTCAAGAAACAACTACACAAAAAATGTAAATATGAAAGTACAATGAATGTGACTTCTTAACCTCTAGGCATAAAATAACCCCAGACAGGTTGACATGACATCAAAATAAATAAATCGATTATAAAATATGAGAAAAAAAAAGAAATAAAACAGAATAATACAAGATTTTAAAATCCAGTAATCTAAATTTTTCTTCCTTCATAGAGAATGAAGAAATATTCAGATTTCAAAATATGATGAAAGACCATATGTTTTAAGTATTACTCATCAAATATGATATTTCGAAAGTGTTATTTGAAGGCTGTATGAAATATTTTGTTCTTTATCTGTCTTTAAATTACAAAAAATCTCATTACATATATATATATATATATATATACATATATAAAATGAGAAATTTTGGTGAAGGAATTTATGCTCCCCTACAGGTGTTGAGTACTCTGGCGAAGGAATTAACTGCTGCCACTCACATAATGGAAAGCTCTTTGAATGAATTGAGCACTGTGGTATCTGGTAAGACAAAAATGTAAACAAATGAAAGCTATTACATAATGCCTTAAAATTCCTGAACTGACGTGGTTCGCTTGCTGGTTGAGCGGTATGATACTAAGTCTAATGTAAAGTTGGGCGGGTTTCAATCCAAGCTTCAAACATCCTACATGTCTAGTCACACTGAAGAGTCATGATACAATGAAACAGTCTGTCTGTTGATGACTATATATACAAACACACATAAAATACATACACATAAAAATATATAAAAAAAACACACAAATGGATGCAAATAGAACATCCATATATATAAATACACAGACATATATGTATATGAACACATGTGCATTTGCAAATATATATATATATATATATATATATATATATATATATATATATATATATATATAAGAATATCTATAAATATTGATATACATAAATATATTTACATATTCATATACATACATATATATTTACCAACCCCTCCGCTCAGGTAGGATATGACACAAGGTTAATTTTTAAGCGGAGTTTAACAGGTTTGAATTCAGAGTTTTCCTTCTCCTAGACTATATATATATATATATATATATATATATATATATATATATATATATTGTGGATTTTTCTAAATTTTCAAAAGAAATTTCTCATTTTTTTTTGTCTGAAGATGCAGGTCTAACTTTTGAAAAATCTAGGGTCTGCTGATATAAATATTAACAAAATATGAGTGATTTTTAAAGGTTTTTCATGTGTATATATATATATATATATATATATATATATATATATATATATATATATATATATATATATATATATACACGCACCTATTTGTTTATCTATCGATCTACACATATACATCTATCTATCTATCTACACATATACATCTATATATATATATATATACATATACACACACACACACACACACATATATGTATATATATACAAACATATCTATCTGTGTGTGTATGTGAGAGAGAGAGAGAGAGAGAGAGAGAGAGAGAGAGAGAGAGAATAGTTGCGTGTGTGTAAGTCTCACCCAACAAAAATAGTATATCATAGTAAGTTTTTTGATTGAACAAAACATTTCAACTGCTCAAACTTAAAAAATGAAATAATTTCCAATCTAATTTACAACTGAATGATAATTTTGAGGGATATACATTTGCAGCGAATGTCAACTTTTAATCATCCGAATTCTTGATATAATCCAGATAATTATGGAATATTAATTAGAATTCTACACCTTTTTTTAAATAGAAACATCAATATCATAATGAAAAGCTGTTACAGTGGAACCGAACAGGTTCACCAGTTGTCTAGTATTTTATATGATCGAAAACAAGAGGAATATATTTAAAACCGAAATTTTTTATATTTTCGATCATAGTAAAAAAACTATCTTCAAGATGGATGTTTACAAGATCACTAATTCAAAATTTATTTGTGATTGATATTTAATTCCACAATGATATTCTTAAAACTTTTAAAGTGAAATACTGAAAAATTATAGTAAGTTCATAAGATAAATAAATAAAAGTAATTGTTTGCATGGCGAATGAGTGAGTTTTGCAGAAGGTACCGACAGGTGTTTACATTTTATACTTGGGTAAAGAAATCAACGGATAAAAAAAAAAAATCACAGAATATTGTCAGTAAATTTCAAAATTGGTGATTTGGAAAAATTAAATTTATTTAGATTGAAATAATAAATATAAAACTGAAAACATGTAAGCATTTTATAAAGTACAATAAGCACACACAATATCATATATATATATATATATATATATATATATATATATATATATATATATATATATATATATGACAGTATTTAATCAGTAATTCCGGAGTTGGAAATAAATTTACTATCTAAATATGACTGATTGTTTATATATATATATACATATACATACATATATATATATATATATTATGATATTGATATTTATATAAATGTTTTGTGCAAGTTAAAAAGTATAAGAATTTTTTAAAACAAAATATTTGATGTTCCTCATTAACATTAAGCAGAACCAATTTAAGATTTATACATACACACACACACACACATATATATATATATATATTACACATTAATAATTAAGGTTTTAACACACACACACACATCAATCTGTGTGTGCATGCGCGTATGAGATAGATAGATAGATAGATAGATAGATAGATAGATAGATAGATAGATAGATAGATAGATAGATAGATAGAATATGATAAGTTTTGTTAGTGGCACATCTGTTTACTTTTTGTTGTTGTTGTTTTTTGGTTTTGGTTTTTTTGCTTGTAAAAAAAGACCATTATTATCGAAGGACATTTTAAAAATATTTCAAGTCACATGCATTGGCATTAGTGTTATTTTTTAGTGAGCAGAGACCATATTTCCTGTCACATTTTTTAAACTACTGAAGCATTCTTCCTCCTCCTCTTTCTTCTTAAACTAACAATACACAAATAACATAACAGAGGACTTCAATAAGTATTTCCCATGCTGTGCATATGTATGCCTCTTAAATGTTTACAAAAGGGGATTTGTCAATTTTAAACGAGATAAATATGTAAATTGTGTGTAATCTATTTAAATAAACAGTTTCCTTGATTCAACGAATAATAATTGTCACCTATAATTTGATTTTTTTTGTGAGTCTGTTAATTTAAAACTTATTTAACTTTTCAAAATTTTTTTGATCTTAATATACCTCAAAACTCTTTAAATCCACGGATTTTTATACATTTATTTCCAGGACAATACAAGTGTCAAATTATTGAACTGAAACAATCTGAAAGAGATTAGTAGTTTAAATAAAATTTTAGTCTTTAATCTTCTTTTCTAGATACGTTGCTTACTTAAGGGTTGTAGAATGTAAAAACGACCTAGGCGTTGAGATAAAAAAAATAACTAGAAAGAGAACTAGTAAAATCTAATGAAAAATTATTTTAAAAATACTCAATATCATTTGAAATTCTAACGAGTTTTTCTTTTTACTGATAAGTAAAGACAATTTTATCATTACTTTTTCATGAAATTAGTCTATATGTAACGCCTAAATGCATTGCTGTATAAATTAGAAAATAACTTTTAAAAAATTAATAGTTATTATTACATAATCAATCTTATTACTTTTTTGTAACACTCTTGATCATCCATAGACTTACTTTTCGACCGCAAACGCAACGAAACGAAAAACTAATATTTCAATATGTAAACTTATTTAATATCTCTTGGTGAAATACAAAGCGATCTTGTCTCGATATAATTTTAAATGATATTTACAAATGTTCTTGATCATAATTTTAAAAACAATTTGGTTTATTTTCACGTAAACAACATTTTCAGCTTTGAATAAAACATCACTTGTTGAAGGTGTAAAACAAAAAAAAAAAACCCAATGAAATGTCAAATGTTTTTTTCAAAGTTTAAAAGCTAAGAAAAGAAATCCTAAAGTTGATTTTAGATACTTTTGAGAAAGTCCACAAAATGGAAATAATTTAATCAATTGATAATTTTATAAGAAAAAAAATTATATTCTTTAAAAAAAGAATATGAATTTAACAATTTAAAACTAAAAACATTACTTGTCATGTTTTAAAAGCAAGTTATTTTCAGTAGTTTAATGTTTCTCGTATTTCATCAAACTTTTAGAGTATTACTTAAAACTTTTTTTTAAAAAAGTCTTTCTTCGTAAAAAAAAAAAAATAGAAATAAACAATGAACCCATGATCGGGTTTGGAAATAAAGAGATAAATAAATTAATTATTAATGTTAGGTTTTCAGCAAACTCAAAGAAACAAAACAAAACAAAAAAAAAAAAAACTTTCCATAGTAAAAGTACAAATATTTGCTAAATCTAAACAAAATCATGATTTTTAAAGCTCAGATTAGCGTGAAATATTTTTAAAAACATTTATTTTAATATATCATGAATAATCGTTTGCAAATATGTAAATATATTTTTGTGTATTGAAATCGTAAATACGCTTAGTTAGTTTAAGTTATGACAGCTGGGCATCCGTAAAAAAAAAAGCGAGCGAAATGATTAAAACGCCTCTTTTACTTTTCAATTATCAATCATCAAAACGTTAAATTTTCGATTATTACCAAAATAAATAAATGAATAGACAAATAAAATAAATAAACAAATAAAATATTTTTTTACAACTTACCATCATCATATTGTTGTTAGTATTGGAGTTATGATGATAGGAAACTGGTATTATTTGCATCATATTGTCGCTGTGTGTAAACTTTTTGTTGTTAACTTGTTGCTTCTTTAAAATGGTCACGCTCGCACCTGCTGTAGTGGCACTCTTACGTACGACGTCTATTCCCCGCACAAGTGGCTCGCATCAACTGTTGGATGTGACCAACTACACACGCAGTTTACTTTACTTACTAACAGCTACCACATATGACCCAAAAGTGGATGACCTCAAAAACAAACAAGTTTTCTTTACACTGTTGTTACTCCCGGATGTCCGTAGTGTTTTTTCTTTTTTCTCAATTAGTTTAGCAAATTTATTATTATTATTATTCTTTTTAATTTGTGGGTCCCTTGTATAAGGGTAGTCAAATTAATTCATATTTATCAATGAATTTCCGACTTGTTTGGTTTTCTTTTGGTGTTTTTTTTTTTTTTTGCTTTGTTTTGTGTTGTTTTTCTTTTTCCTTTCTCAACTCTCTGGAAAACGTGCCCCTTGAAGCTGACTGATGGATATACTTGTGTAATCTAAGGCATTCTGTCACGTGACTAACGAAACCCAACGTTGCAATAAATGTAGGTTAATAGGACTTCTTAAAGAGAAAAAAAAAAATTAAAAACTTGGAATGAAACGTCAAATAATTTTTTCCCTTATTCTTCTTGCAAAAAAAAAAAAAAAAAAGAAGAAAAGAAATTCTTCAGTACCACAGCCTGTTTCTTAACTAAATGACAAGAGATTGTTCTTTTACTGCTAAAAAATAATTGTATGATGTAACCAAAACAAGAAGAAAAATCTTATAATACCCCTGACAACCAATCATGCGTGCATTCTTAAACGTGCATGGGTTACATTTAGAAAATATCCATTGCCTTGCTTAGAATAAAGTTTGGTAAAATATCATTGGTATTTTACATATCTAGTCTGGTGCAAAGTTCCAAGTAACAACTGAACTCACAACGGTAATAATGCTTTGTGAAACAAACTGACCTCAACACTGCAGCAAAGTTTTTCTTTGCCGTATTATCAAATACCTGTAAAAAAAAAAAAAAAAAAAAAAGGAAAAGAAAGTCCCAGCTAATCACAGAACAAATGAAAGTATATGTTTCTTTCCCAAATAATAGGAGTGAAAACTCACAGGTTCCTTCCCAGTAAGCATTAAACTGATAGTTAATTGTATGAAAAGAAACTGAGTATTTAGGGGAAAAAGGTGCCTACTCTAATACTTCAGTAAAAGATAAGCATTGGCAAGTAAAAACTTGTCTACTCAAAAGAAAGGCTTAGATAAGTTTCAAATCAGATAAGATACTTCTTTCCTATCAACACTTCTAGGATACCATTTTTTCTGTTAGTATTTTACTTGAGCATATATCACAAAACCTGTTAATTTCTACTGATATAACCATAAAACCTTTTATAAAATATCTGTGAGACAATAAGTACAAGTGTGTCAAAAAAGTAGCAAGATTGAAACTGTATTTACCAAGTCAGAAATAAACAATGATGAAAACATTGATTTCCTTTAAAATACGAGATCTGTTCAGAAAGTATCAAGACTGAAGCTGTATTTATTAAGACAGAAATGAACAATGAATGAAACACTTTCTTTCAAATAGTCCCCATGGAATTCAACACAATTATTCCAGATAGTCTTACATTAGTCAAACCACCCCTAAAACTCCTTTTTTGATACGATATGAAGGTGTACCTTTGTATTTCTTTTAATGTCTTCTATGTCTTTAAATCTCGTAAACTTTGGTTTGTATGCCTGGAGGGTGTTACAGATGCACAAACCTGTGTTTTGCCAAAAAGTGCTGATCAAAAAGTGTTGAAAACTGGCAATAACTCATTATATAAATTACTCAGGTGTGGACAACATCATTCAAATTTTTAAAATTAAAAAAATTTCAAGATTCAGTCTCAATACTTTTTATCACATCTTGTATTCTTAATGCCCCATACATCTGGCCTTGTGCCAAACTAATCTAAGCGTAGTAAATTAAGAGTGAATATCATTGTAGTGTAATAGTTAGCAAGCAAGTCTTGGAGTCTACTGCTGAGAAGTGAGTTCAATCCTTACCAAATGCTCACTATTGTGACCTTAAGTTAAACCTGAGCTGTTTAGTTTTTAGGGCAAATAATTGAGACACACAGAAAGTTTAGCAAAGGGATATTATTAGGTTATGTTGTTTACTTCCTCGCTATGTTTTAAAGGTAAATAAATGAGAGAAATGAAGAAGTACGAAGACGCCGTTAGGTTTTATATGAAGGTTTTAATGGCAACATGGAATAAAGGGTTTATGTTTATGCTGCAAATCTCGTAGGAAGGAAAGAAGTTAGAAAACGAAATGAAGTTGTTATAGAGTTGGGAAAGCATTTTAGCAGCTAAATGCCTCAGTAAAAAGTGCATCATTAGGTTAAGGCATTGTTGAATGTGTGAGGGAGATATGTTGCCATAAGCGTAGCAAAAGTCGTGTTTGTGCTGTTTGAGGACAGGAACGTTGAAGTCACCCTTGAGTTTGTGGTTCTGATTGTTTCAGGGAGAAGCGTGAACGTCTCCAGAAAATGTTGCCCAGAGATGAAGTAGCTGGATGTCGGAGCAAGATTTTGCATTGCAGTCGACATAGCCAATAATACTGGAGGTGACTAAAAGTTATTCCTGTGTGTGGCATATTGAATTCATCTAATTCATATTCAACTGGAAACCCATGGTCTAAGAGAATAGACACAAGGGGTCCATAAATTAGATGGCTTTCCTCATGGCGTGATGCTGCTGCTGCTATTGAAGAGCAGACAGTAAGACGTCTGTCCTGAATGAAGAATTTCTGAGGAAGAGAAAGTGTTTGGCAGCTTTCCCTAATTTGTGCTGCCTCGAAAGATGATCTAGGCTGAATAGGATAAGTCATCCTGATTGGGTAAAATATGCGTCGACCCTAACAGTCGAATTAAATTATGCGCCAAACAAAAATACAAAATTCTTTCTGCTACAAAAGCACTGTTTCCCAACAAATCCCCAAAGTAGTTAAGCAACAATAAGCCTGTTCAGTACTTAGATGGGTGACTACTTAATAATACCAGATACTGTAAGCAAGTGTGCATACATACACAGAGGTCTAGTCAAGAATAATAATTAATGAGAATATAAATATTTTTTTAATTGCATATCAACTCTTGTAGCTTATTTTCTGTTAAATCCTGTAATTATATATATATATCAAATATATATGATTTGTAAACTAATAGTTTGTGGGTAACATTTTAAAAGAAACCAGAGCTTATTTCTTTTTTGTACACAGTTAAATGGTTCCAAGTATTATTATGTAATATTAATAATTCAATTTAACATCAGTCATTTGTGTGCACACAGTTAAATGATTTCAAGTATAGTAAGTGATTAGATATTTCTATTTCACCCATTGATGGGATCCTAACAGGTACTACCAATCCAGGTCAGAGTGAATCTGAGAGTAATGTCAATGAAAGGGTACTCCACATTCTTCAAAGGCCCAGGCTGGAGCCTCACCATCAAATGCAGTTTAGTGACATACTAAGGATACTACTGGGAATAGTATCACCAAGAGTAGGAGGAAAACCTTTAAACAATAATGAGATTTTTATCATTAAGGTTTTTCGGTCTATTGTCTTCATCTTTATTGTTATTTCCACAACGTTTCGGCCGATATGTCCTCCGGCCTTCTTCGGGTGTTTGTCGAACTCAGGAACCTGAAGAAGGCAGGAGGACACATCGGCCGAAACGTTGTGGAAATAACAATAAAGATGAAGACAATAGTCTGAAAAACCTTAATGATAAAAATCAACAAGCTTCATCTGAGAAATTTAGACAACTAATAATGAGATATTTGAACATTAAATTGAAGCCTTTAAAATGTTTTCCATTAAAAAATGACTCAGAGGTGCAACCATTATATTGAACAAGTATTGAACAATACTCTCTCTCTATCTCTCTCTCTCGCTCTCGGTCTCTCTCTCTCTCTCTCTCCATATATATATATATATATATATATATACATATATAAATATAAAGTAAATGAGGAATGTGAATATCTAATGAATGAGTCCTCTATGCATGGCTATTTAATTCAAAATATACCAGCAGAGCAAATTATATATTTTTTGTTTAAAAAACAAGAAATTTAGAAATTGTATTCCATAATAAATTTATTTCGCTTATTAAAGCTCATCAGACCGATTTCAAATATATATATATATATATATATATATATATATATATATATATATATATATATATAATACAATTTAATGGAGACTCAAACTCGGTTAAGTCGTCATAATAAATTTATTTTGGCGGAGAATATTATTGCTATACTCTCCATCTCATCAGATGACTCTTTGCATGCTTCTCTCCTGTCGAGGAGTTGCGAATGTAGAGTTTCAGTTCGTATTCAGAAGATAAAATAAGGTAATTAAAAAATAAAAATAAAAATAAAAAATAATAAATAATAAAAATCAGAAAATAAAGATAAAAAGATAAAAAATAAAAAATAAAATAAAAGTAGAAATAAGAATAATATATATATAGTTTGGTATATTTATGAATAAAGAGTGCCCAATATCTTTAATATATCATATTTATTTAAGTTAGAATAGTGTAGACACACAGCAAATGGTGCTTGGTAATTGCTAGTTTCTCCTCCCCATGTTTATAAATGTATATGTATATGGGGATACATAAACAAGGATTTTGTCTGACACACAGTTATTACTTGAATTTTAATCTTAAATTTTCACTATATAATCTATCATTAAGATTCATCAGATGATAAAGTGCATTGACAAGGTGGGAGATGATTCATTGATAAGATAGATGATTTTTGAGGATAAATATATATATATAACATTAATATATTATTATGATATAACATTAATATATTATTATGATATAATATAAATGTATTATTAGGATATAATAATGAATAATAACACATAATATAATAATTGATGGTTTCGTTTAGTTTATTCGTTTAATGGCATATCAACTCCTTTTGGTTTATTTAATACAAAAATTTTATTCATTTGTAAATGTTTGATTTTAATCATAACTATATTTTCAATATTCCACTGCTACACTTTTTTAATGTGTATAATCCTTTGTTTATACACAGTTAAATGGTTTCAAGTATTCCAATCTAAAGCAAATATACACAATTAGTTGGTTCCAAATAACTATTTATATATAATAATAGACGTTTGTTATATAGTTTTTAATAACTAATAATAATAATAATAATAATAATAATAATAATGATGATGATAATAACAACAATAATAATAATCTTAAATAAACAATTACTACATCAAAAATCGCTCCAAATACAAACAATTTGCACAGTCATATGGTTTCAAGTATTCCTATATAACACAAGTAATTTTCAAACAAATCTATCTGAATTATAGATTGGACCTTAACAGATACAACCATTCTGGTTCAGAGTGTGCCCGTGAGTAATGGCAGTGAAGAGCCAAGAGCTGGCAGTGAAGAGCCAAGAGCTCTCAGTTGTGCACAACATATAAGTGCTCAACAGTTCAGATGTGACCTGCTAGACTACCTACACAGGTGAGTTATTTATTGACACAGACACAGACACACACACACACACACATATACACACACATACACACACACACATATATATATATATATATATATATATATATATATATATATATATATATATATATATGAAAGTGCATTGCATGTAGCATAATAGCTATCATCATAGGAAATGAACTTGACACCTGAGTTCAAAGCCTAGGCAAGGCTGTATACATAGATATATGTATATACATATATTATGTGTAAATATACAATGTAACTACTCAGGTAATTCTTTACTAATATATCTACCTTTGTAAAGCTGCTGTGTCTGTTTATTAGTTTCTTTGTTTGTTATGGGTGTGGTTACTAAATAAAATTATGTCCCTAAAATAACTGCTTTTTTCCACCTTAGATGATCTTTACCTTAAGCATCTGCTATTGAGAGGAGGCAATACAAGGACAAATTTTTAGACAGATGCAGGGTTGAGGACAGGGTCAAGAATTGCTTGGCACTGTCACATCACATTGATTCCCAATAGAATCACCCATGAATAAGTACATCTCATAGTTTCTTTTTATCTAAAATAAGTCTTATCAATATTCTATGGCTATACTAGCGTGTGGTTACAAGGAAAATAAGACTGACAAGAAGATTTAGTTTTATTTCATTTATTGAAATAAACAAAATAACCAAGCAAATGAAATATCTAAGCCAGCTGACAGGCAGTTATCTGGTCAGTGGCAAGTGGTTGCTTTGATCTGGTCTGACAATGTTGTCAGGTGACACTTTCAGTGATGGCTGGGGATTCATCTGCTTGTGTGACCTCCATTTGCCCTATTTATATATTCCTGATTTCAAACACCAGCTCCAGAAAACACAGTTTGTGGAAAAAAAATGATTGGTTGAAAAAGAGACCTTTTTTTATAACTGAGAATTTTCTGGGGATTTTGAAAAGACTATGCATGGAGCCTATGCGCAGAAGCCGTAATTTTCTCAGTTTGACACTGGCCGTTGTTGGGTCAACATCTGGTAGATGTTATTTTCTTCAGCAATGTCGATGTCTGTTGGTCTGTGTTTTGTGTGTTTTAGTAAATCTGAAGAGATTTGATATATTTTACTATAACAAACTATACTAGCTTCTTTTATATTCATGGTCATCTTGGTAAACAATTCCCCCATTTTTACCCTCCAGAAAATAATATCCTTTTACGTAAAAAAACATTTGCTTTAATGTAAAATGTTACATAACCAGTGCGATACAACAGATTTGAAAGATTTGAGATTCTTTGTCAGAAATTATAAAAACTTTGTTATGAGATCTAATAAGAATACTGAGTTTTACTTATAAATTGTAATGAAATGTAATAAAAAATTTGAGTCTAACTTATAAATTGAAATATAAATGTGAAAAGAATTTTGAGTCTTACTTATAAATTGTAATAAAATATTATAAGAACACTGAGTTTTACTTTCATTATTAGGCTACACATTATTGATTTACCTCCATATGAAATTGATATTCACCAATGAGTTAAGTGCATTGACAAAGAAGATTAGTCTATTTGGTTTGATGGCATATCAACCTTTAATGGTTATTTAATGCCATATCCTGTTTATAAATATGATTTTTCAATGAACAATTTGTAGGTAATATTTTTAAGCAAGCCAGAACTCATTTATTTGCACACAGTTAAATGATGGCAAGTATTACTATCTAATTACTAATAATTCAATTCAACGATATTCATTTATTTGCACACAGTTAAATGGTTTTAAATAGTGTCATTTTTTGTTTTCTCAAAGTAAAATGGTTTCCAGTATTGCTAATAATTCAATTTAATATTAATCATTTTTTTGTATTTGTCAAGTTTAGTAATAGATTAAACAGTACTATTTGACCCATAGATGAGACTGTAACAAGTACTACCACTCCAGGACAGAGTGGACTTGGCAGTAATGGCAATGATTTTGTAAACCACATTCTTCAAAGTTCCAGGACTGAAGCCTCACCATCAATTGCAGTTTCGTGTTATATTCAGGAAACTTGTAGCGGGTGAGGGGTCTTACTCCTCTGCAGAGATGCAGTCAATGTATTCTAAAGCCCCAGCTAACAGGGGTTAAAGTGCTTCTAGGTTAAATCATCTGGAGGCTACAGGTACAGTCCTGACTATAGGTAAATAATAAGGAATACTTACTGTAACTTAACACTAATCATTACCTGCTGAGCCTCAACGGGGAATCAACAAGAGCATGATAGAGCGTTTTTGCATTGAAAGTTTCTCACTGGCTGATTGACTTATTTTTAACTCTAGAACCATTTTGGTCACCTAACTGAAACCATCCAATGAAAGCTGTGGTCTCAGATTGACCTTGAGTTCAACAGCTATCCATCATACTTGTTGGCACAGTTGTATTTTTCACTCAGTACTTAATTTAAATACTACACATCATGTCAAAAATAAATCACACCGATCTATTATGAAACAATTATTCTTATGAGACTCATTCATTTATGTAGGATGAAAACTGTGAAATCTGCCCATTGAGAAGAGTTTTGAATACCAATTAAATAGAAAACCTCAAACTGGGAATGCCCTCTTGACAATTATGATTACTATGGCATGAAAACAAGGATTACCAAATTCTAAATGTGCTGAACCCACTTCAAATGTTTTTTTTCAAATTGAACATTGAAATGATTTCAATAGTGCAATTTTACATAGAAATACATTTATATTTGATTTGGTTTGGTTTGGTTTCTTTGTTTAATGGCATATCAACCTCTGTGGGTTATTTAATGCCAAAGCCATCTTTTTAGAAGAACAGAAGAGGTACTATTTTAACCATAGCTAGAAGGGATAAGGGGATTTATATCTTTCCTGATTCATGCAATTTCATTCTGAAAGTGAACATAATAGTATGTGACTTTCAACATTTACAATGATTTTGTTATTTAATATTTCTAAATGGTTTTAGTATAGAAACACATTGTAAATGAGTTTACGGTAGAAATATATAGCAAATGATTTTAATATAGAAAGGAATTACAATGATTTTACAGTAGAAATAATTTGTAAATGATTTTAGAATAGAAATGAATTGTGATGATTTTACTATAGGAATATTTGTAAATGAACTTATGAGGAGGTGCCCGTGATGTAATGGTTATTGTCGTAGGAAATGGACATGGTGACATGAGTTCAAATCCTGCACCAGGCTATTTGCATTTCACATAGCACTAATACCCTTTGGAAAGGTATGAATCCAATTATTCTCCCTCCAGCTATGGGTAAATAGTAGGACAGACTGGGTTCTTCAGCCTTGGTGAGGCAACTAGTCTAGGAGAAGGAAAAACTCTGAATTCAAACCTGATAAACTCCGCTTAAAAATTGACCTTGTGTCATATCCTGCCCAAGCGGGGGGGGGTGTTGGTAAATATAAATATTTGTAAATGATTTTAGTATAGAAATACATAGACAATGGTACATCTGGTACTGCCAAAAGCCCAAATGATAAACTCCCATGAGAGATGAAAAACTATGAAGTTTGATCACTGAGAAGTGTTCTGGATAACAATTATACAGAAAACCTCAAATTGGGAAAACCCTCTTGACAGTTTTATTTTTATGACATCAAGTGATGACTATGACATGAGAAAAGGGATTGCCAAAATGTGAAGTGTGCTTCATCCACAAGAAACACGACTAAATTAACTCTCATGAAGGATTTGGTTTTCTTCCTTTTGTGAATAGATGCTTTGTTTATCATACTATTGTTGTTGGGGAGTTTCATTTTGAGTTATTTTAAGTAGTATGTGATTCATCCTTCTGCAGCTGGGAAAAATTATTGGACTTAGCTTCAGGGGTCTGTCCAACCAGGCAGCACGTGCCTTATAATACTAAAAATTATTTGGGTCAGAATCAATTCCTGATCTCTGAAGTGGTCCAAAAAAAGAGAAATTGACTGAGTAAAGCTATTTTTAGCATTCCCCACTTGTCCTTGCTTAAAAAAAACAACACCTTTTATTAAATCTGCCTTTAGTGAGGAAGTTACAACACTTTGATCCGCTATTCAGCTACCTCCACACATGATCATTTGAATGGTTCATTAGTTATACAATTATTATTCTTTTTTCTATTTTCAGTCACAGTAGCAACCATGAATATGTACACCCATCACAATCTTTTATAAAAAGTTGATTTTCTTCTTAATCAAAGACACCAGAACTTTATTATTTCTTGTGGAACATTATAAAATCAAAGTGGATATCATTAGCTATTATTTATTACCAAATTCTACGGGATTAAAACTTATATAATATGTATTTAAGTAATTCATGGACAGCTATCGATAGGCTCTCGATCATATGGAAATCAGACCTAACCGATAAAATGAAACGCAGTTTCTTCCAGGCAGTGGTCGTATCGATACTGCTATATGGATAAACTACTTGGATGCTAACTAAACGGCTGAAGAAGAAGCTAGAAGGCAATTACACAAGAATGTTGCGAGCAATATTGAACAAGTCCTGGTGGCAACACTCCACAAGGCACCAACTATACGGCCACCTGCCTCCCATCACGAAAACTATCCAAGTTAGATGAACCAGACACGCAGGACACTGCTGGAGAAGCAGAGACAAGCTCATAAGTGACGTCCTCCTATGGACCCCCGCATATGGCCAAGCAAAAGCAGGACGACCAGCTCGAATATACATTCAGCAGCTATGTGAGGATACGGGATGTAGCCCTGAAGACCTGCCAGAGGCGATGAATGATAGGGAGAAGTGGCGAGAAAGGGTCAGGGATATCCATGCTAGTGGCACGACATGATGATGATGATGATGTATTTCTATTTTTGTCAACAGAAGTATTGTAATTTTTTTTCATTACAGAATTTTAATCCTCTAGAGTTTCATAATGAATAACACCAATAATATCCATTTTGATTGTATAATGTTCCACTAGAAATAATTAAATCCTGGTATTTTTAGTTTTGAAGAAAATTAACTTTTTTTTAGGCAATACTGTAAATAGATAGATAGATAGATAGATATAAAAGGTGAATGGACAAAAGATATATATTTGATGATGTTGATGATATATTTTCATTATCTATTTATTCATTTATTTTTTGCCAGCACCTTTCAACTTCAAAATATGCCTGCATAGAAAAGCATTCTATTAAAAAATTATTTTAAGTATGAGAATAAAAATGAAATAATCATAATAGAAAAATTTTTCATGCAAGTCCAGAGTCAAATTCAGGGCTAAATAAAATTTTTAAATTATGATTATTTTATTTTTATCCTCATACTTAAAACAATTTCTTAATAGAATGCTTTTGTATGCAGGCTAATTTTGAAGTCGAAATGTGTTGGCAAAAAATAAATAAAAAAGAATGATAAAAATATCATCAACAACACCAAATATATATCTTACATCTGTTTACCTTTTTCCACATATATTCTGTTGGATTCATTTCGTTCCCTCTCTCATTGATTGATAGATAGATATTTATAAAATCATCTTATTTTTTCTTATAATTAAATTATTTGTAATGTGTTCTTACATAAAAATCATTTGCAATCTATTTCTATTGTAAAATAATGAATAATACCAATTAATATCTCTTATCATTGTATAACGTCCCACAAGAAATTATAAAATACTGGTATCTTTGGTTTAGAAAAAAATTAACTTTTTATGAAAAAATTGTTTGGGTTTTATTTATTTATGGGTGATACTATACATATATAGATAGATATAAAATCATCTCCAATGATTCCTTATAATAAAATAATTTACAATACAATTTTATTCTTCAATCATTTAAAATTTATTCCTATTGTAAAATAATCTACAATGCATTTCTATACTAAAATCATTTGTTGTGTATTCCCATAGTAAAATTATTATATTTCTTATGATTCCACTAGAAATGTTAAAATACAGGTTATTTTAATTTAGAAGAAAATTAACTTTTTATAAAAAAATGATGGGGGTTATACTTCATTTTGGACAATAGATAGATAGATAGATAGATAGATAGGTGTCAATAAAATCATCTTCAATGCATTTATTTGTATAGTTAAATCATTTACAATGTGTTCCTATAGAAAAATAATAAATTCTATTGTCTGTTATATCGAAATAAATCATCTTGTATTTGTAGAAATAAAGAAAATTTCTGGTAGCTTTAAGAAAAAAATGGTTTGGTTTGGTTCGTTGGGTTTTATGGCATTTCAACCCTTGTAGGTTATTTAATGCCAAATCCATTTTTATGTAAATAATCTGTTCTATTTAAAACAATTTAGTTTAGCATAAGTACACAGTTTAATTGTCAAAAACATTTCCATTTCAAACTATTCAAGCAGTTATATGTAACAATTCAGTTAAGTGTAAATACAGTTTTAATGTCGAAAATCAGTTCTATTTGAAATAATTCAGTTAAGCATAAGCACGCAGTTTAAATGTAAGTACGGTTTAATTGTCAAAAACATTTCTATTTCAAGCTATTCAGTTTGCTCAAACAATTCATTTTAGCATAAGTATGCTGTTCTATTTAACCCATAGATAGGGCCCTATCAGGTGCTACCGCTCTGGGCCAGAGTGGACCTGGGAGCGATGGCAATGGAGAGGTACTCCGCATTCCCCAAAGCTCCAGTATTGTTGGAACCTCACCATCAAATTGTTTAGTGTCATATCCAGGACACTCGTTAGGGGGGGGTCTTACCCCTCTGCAGAGAAACAGTTGGTGTATTCTACAGCCCCAGCTGACTGGGCAAAAATCATTTACAATGTGTTCCTATAGAAAAATAAGAAATACTATCGTCTGTTATGTCGAAATAAATTATCTTGTTCTTGTAGAAATAAAGAAAAATTCTGGTATCTTTAAAAAAAAAATGAACTTTTATTGAAAAAAAATTGTTTGGTTATACTTATGGGTGATACTAAAGATACATAGATAAATATAAAATCATCTTCAATGATTTCAAATAAAAAATAATTTACAATGCATTTCTATACTTAAATTGTTTACGATGTATTCCTATACTAAAATCATTGCAATTCATATCAATACTTAAATCATTTACTATGTACTCTTATAGAAAAAAAATCTACTATGCATTTCTATACTAAAATCATTTACAGTGTATTCACTTTGTAAAATAATAAATAATACCTAATAATATCTCTTATGATTATCCAATGTTCCACCAGAAATAATAAAATACTGGTATTTTTTGTTTAGAAGAAAATTAATTTTTTATTAAAAAAATTGGTACAAGGTACACTTACTTATAGGTGATACTGTTTTTACAAAGCTTAGCCTGGCACATGGTCACTTATTTATGGGCAATACTGTAAAAGCAAACTTATTTGTTATTTATCTAAAAGCCATTGACACAAGTCTTTATATGTGATGTGTTAAGCTTGATTTGTTTTCTGGGCAGCTGATCAGGTCAACAGGTTTGAAAAGAGTGAACATTACTTACGGTTTGTTAACTTATACCAATAATAACAGATCTGTATTTAATCTGCTAGAAACTTGTTTGTAGCTGATAATTCTTGTCAATTCAAAACGTTTTTTTTTTCTCTTTATTGTTACAAAGTCATAATTCTTTCAAAATCACTGACTGTTGATCATAAACCAAGTAATTCTCAATCATCACAAAACTTCTATTGATCCTCGGTGATGAATTCAAAATTATCCTACCTAAAAAGTTACAACCAAAATGAACCAGCCTTGAATTTACTCCACTGAACATTCATGCTTTTGTTGGTTAATAGCTTACATTAGTGGTATCAAACTTGTTTGCTTTTGTGGGCCACATTGAAGTAGCAACTAAATCTCATAGACCAGATAAAAACAATTATTCTTAAAAACTCTATTCATAGTGCAGGCCAAAATAATGGAGGGAGTCCCCATGGCATACTAGCTAAAGTGCTGGACTGCGGTCTTATGGGATACTCATTTTTTCTAGTCTTAAAATAAGCAATAAAAACATGCATAAGAACATTCTAGAAATGCATTAGCATTTAAGTTACATTTTTATATTTTTCAACCAATCAGCTAAAAACATAGAATAAGAACATTCTAGAAAAATAGGATCGGAAGTCAATTAACAGAAAATATTTAGGCTCTAAAATAAAATAGTAAAATACGAATCTGATTGGTCAATAAATGTCTACGCGCCAAAATCTTAGGACGATTTTGTGATCCACTATTAGGTTATAAGTAACACACAGTCAGAGAGTCGTTCACTAAGACAGTAAACAGTAGCAAAAGGCAAATTCCTTTTTTCCACAGCCAAAGTTCATGACCTAGCTACAGATGGCAGCGAATCATGTTCAAAAGAAAAAACTGGCAAACTTTCTTTCATCAACACGACATGCTGTTGCCACAATCATAAAACACGATATGAACTTAATGTAAGTAAGAACTACTTATTTACAGATCCTGTTAGCATCTAAACATGCACACACGTGTAAACAAATTTATTTTCTTCTAACTGGCCAAACTCTATTTTCCACAAAGGCCATTTACGCATTATGTTTTTTATTTGTTTTCACATTCTGTTTTATGTATATTAAATTGTTTGTTGTTTATTGTTCGTTGTGTCCTATTCCATTTCTTTTATGTGATTATAAAATTTTGTGTTGTATTTGTGGTGGAAATAATATTGAGAGCAATACCCATAAAATACAGACGAAAACTCATTCACATGCATATCCACTGAAATAACTAATTACATGTTTCCCCCACAGTCTCAAAGTAAGCAAGTTTGAACTCCATGCAATTATATTCACTTTCAGACTTGTAGGTGTTATGAAGAATTTGTTGTTGGTTATTTGGTTGTTGTCATTTTTAGGATTTTGGATATTTGACTCCATTGGTTTTCTTCTTACCCTAATTAATTTGTTAGCTTCTTTTGTGTCTGTAGAAGGCTGCAAAGGAATTCCTGGAAGAAGGAAAAAAAATAGATCAAGATATCTTTTAAATTTCAACTTTATTTCTGGGTTCAACAACCATTCTGTGTGTGAGGAAAATTCTTCCTGAAACCAATGGAAATGGTTGCATCTCCCAGACAAGGTGTTAAAATATACTTGCTGTTTTCAGTAGGTAATAAGTCCAAAGTCAGTATTTTTATATTATTCGTTTCGGTGGTGTCAGCTCACTAGCAGCAGATATGGTGTCAGGCTACTAAATCTAATCAGCCATATGTCCACTGCTAACAGCCGTGTGAAAGAGCATCCTTTCTGTTTGAGAGGTACCAAGGTTCTTTTTTCTATGCATGCATCATCCCTACTTCCTGTCAGGGACTTCTGGGAATTTGTGCACTTCTTGTAATTTACTGAGCGTTTTGCTTAGATGTGGTACAAGGCCAAAAGAATGGGGCATCCAATGAGACTCAAACTCACACATGCAGCTTGAACTTATTTTATTTTATTTATTTTCTTTTTTATATCAATTACAGACTCATACTGTTAAAAAAGGTATAAATCTCCTTATCCCTACCAGCTATGGGTTAAATATTACCACTACTATTCATCTACAAAGGTAGCTTTGGCATTAAATATCCCACAAAGGTTGATATGCCATTAAACAAAGAAACCAAACCAAACCAAACCAAGATAGACATGTGTCAATATACTATTACAACTTTATTCAATGGTGGGTGTAGAATTACTCATCTCTGTGTTATAGAATCTTATAACATAAAGAAAATAAAAATAAATGTAATGTTGAATTTGGTAAAAAAGACTCAACGATTTAATGATGAATGTAGAATATTTCAGTGATGTACAAGGGTCAAAAGTTCTAAGTCTCATTTAGAAAGAAGAGCCATAGCTGAATATTATTAAATGAAATCTTGGAAATGAACAAGCTGTCCACAGCATTAGTATGCTGTTAGTTCTATTTAACCCATAGATAGGGCCCTATCAGGTGCTGCCACTTCAGGCCAGAGTGGACCTGGGAGCAATGGCAATAAAGGGGTACTCTGCATTCCCCAAAGCTCCAGCACTGCTGGAACCTCACCATCAGATTGTTTTGTGTCATATCCAGGACACTCATTAGGGGGCTCTTACCCCTCTGCAGAGAAGCAGTCAGTGTATTCTACAGCTCCAGCTGACTGGGCAATACACAGAGTTAAATGTCAAACAGTTTTATTTCAGATAATTCAGTTCAGCATAAGTACACAGTTTAGATGTCAAAACAGTTCTATTTTGAGCAATTCAGTTCAGCACTAGTACGCAGTTCCTATGTCAAAACAGTTCTATTTTAAACAATTCAGTTTAGCATAAATACGCAGTTTAAATGCAAAAATCAGTATAGTGAAAGAAGCACGGTTTAGTTCTATTTAACCCATTGATAGAACCCTTATCAGATGCTATCACTCCGGGCCAGAGTGGACCTGGGAGTGATGGCAATGAAAGGGTACTCCGCATTCCCCAAAGCTCCAGCATTGCTGGAACCTCACCATCAGATTGTTTTGTGTCATTAACAGGACACTCATTGGGAGGGGGTCTTACCCCTCTGCAGAGAAGCAGTCGGTGTATTCTACAGCCCCAGCTGACTGGGCAATATTATTTTGATGGATTCAGTAAACTCACATTTAACTTGAAGAGTCTCTTTTTCAGATATTAACTTTTTCATTATTACTTAGAATATTCGGACAATTAACCTCATCTTTATTGTTATACTCACAATGTTTCAGCTGATATGTCCCTTGGTCTTCTTCCAGTGTTTCATGTAGAACTTGGGAGTCCATACAGAATCTTGAACTGAATCCTTTATTTGAACCACAGGGGTAGACTGTTCCAATTCTGTTAAACATCATCAGACATAAGTGTTATAGTAAGTATTCTTTTGTTATTTCTACCTGTTGTTGGGATTGAACCTGTAACCTCCAGATGATTTGCCTCAGAAGTACTTTCCAATCAAACGTCCTCTGAGTGAAGTTATCTAGAGGTTACTACAATTTGTGGAACTGCTCATCTCCATAGGAGAGTACTATCAATGTGAATGGAAAAATATCACCCAAAAGAGCCAGTTAAAAATATCACCCAAAAATATCACTCAAAAAAGACAGTAAAAAATATCACCCAAAAGAGACAGTAAAAAATATCACCCAAAAATATCACTCAAAAGAGACAGTAAAAAATATCACTTAAAAGAGACAGTAAAAAATATCACCCAAAAGAGACAGTAAAAAATATCACCCAAAAATATCACTCAAAAGAGACAGTAAAAAATATCACCCAAAAGAGACAGTAAAAAATATCACCCAAAAATATCACTCAAAAGAGACAGTAAAAAATATCACCTAAAAGAGCCAGTAGAAAATATCACCCAAAAGAGCCAGTTAAAAATATCACCCAAAAGAGCCAGTTAAAATATCACCCAAAAATATCACCCAAAAGGGGCAGTAAAAAATATCACCCAAAAGAGCCAGTTAAAAATATCACCCAAAAATATCACCCAAAAGAGGCAATAAAAAATATCACCCAAAAGAGGCAATAAAAAATATCACCCAAAAGAGGCTGTAAAAAATATCACCCAAAAGAGCCAGTAAAAAATATCACCCAAAAGAGGCAATAAAAATTATCACCCAAAAGAGCCAGTAAAAAATATCACCCAAAAGAGTCAGTAAAAAATATCACCCAAAAGAGGCAATAAAAAATATCACCCAAAAGAACCAGTAAAAAATATCACCCAAAAGTGCCAATAAAAAATATCACCCAAAAGAGCCAGTAAAAAATATCACCCAAAAGAGCCAGTTAAAAATATCACCCAAAAGAGGCAATAAAAAATATCACCCAAAAGAGCCAGTAAAAAATATCACCCAAAAGAGTCAGTAAAAAATATCACCCAAAAGAGGCAATAAAAAATATCACCCAAAAGAACCAGTAAAAAATATCACCCAAAAGTGCCAATAAAAAATATCACCCAAAAGAGCCAGTTAAAAATATCACCCAAAAGAGTCAGTAAACAATATCACCCAAAAGAGGCAATAAAAAATATCACCCAAAAGAACCAGTAAAAAATATCACCCAAAAGTGCCAATAAAAAATATCACCCAAAAGTGCCAATAAAAAATATCACCCAAAAGAGCCAGTTAAAAATATTACCCAAAAGAGGCAGTAAACAATATCACCCAAAAGAGGCAATAAAAAATATCACCCAAAAGAACCAGTAAAAAATATCACCCAAAAGTGCCAATAAAAAATATCACCCAAAAGAGCCAGTTAAAAATATTACCCAAAAGAGGCAGTAAACAATATCACCCAAAAGAGGCAATAAAAAATATCACCCAAAAGAACCAGTAAAAAATATCACCCAAAAGTGCCAATAAAAAATATCACCCAAAAGAGCCAGTTAAAAATATTACCCAAAAGAGGCAGTAAACAATATCACCCAAAAGAGGCAATAAAAAATATCACCCAAAAGAACCAGTAAAAAATATCACCCAAAAGTGCCAATAAAAAATATCACCCAAAAGAGCCAGTTAAAAATATCACCCAAAAGAGTCAGTAAAAAATATCACCCAAAAGAGGCAATAAAAAATATCACCCAAAAGAACCAGTAAAAAATATCACCCAAAAGTGCCAATAAAAAATATCACCCAAAAGAGCCAGTTAAAAATATTACCCAAAAGAGGCAGTAAGCAATATCACCCAAAAGAGCCATTTAAAAATATCATTCAAAAGAGGGAATAAAAAATATCACCCAAAAAAGGGAATAAAAACTATCACCCAAATAAGGCAATAGAGAATATCACCCAAAAGAGCCAGTTAAAAATATCACCCAGAAGAGGCAATAAAAATATCACCCAAAAGAGGCAATAAAAAATATCACCCAAAAGAGGCAATAAAAAATATCACCCAAAAGAGCCAGTTAAAAATATCACCCAAAAGAGCCAGTAAAAAATATCACCCAAAAGAGCCAGTAAAAAATATCACCCAAAAGAGCCAGTTAAAAATATCACCCAAAAGAGTCAGTAAAAAATATCACCCAAAAGAGGCAATAAAAAATATCACCCAAAAGAACCAGTAAAAAATATCACCCAAAAGTGTCAATAAAAAATATCACCCAAAAGAGCCAGTTAAAAATATCACCCAAAAGAGCCAGTAAAAAATATCACCCAAAAGAGCCAGTAAAAAATATCACCCAAAAGAGGCTGTAAAAAATATCACCCAAAAGAGCCAGTTAAAAATATCACCCAAAAGAGCCAGTAAAAAATATCACCCAAAAGAGCCAGTTAAAAATATCACCCAAAAGAGCCAGTAAAAAATATCACCCAAAAGAGCCAGTTAAAAATATCACCCAAAAGAGACAGTAAAAAATATCACACAAAAGAGCCAGTAAAAAATATCACCCAAAAGAGCCAGTAAAAAATATCACACAAAAGAGCCAGTAAAAAATATCCCCCCAAAGAGCCAGTAAAAAATATCACCCAAAAGAGCCAGTTAAAAATATCTCCCAAAAGAGGCAGTAAAAATTAAACAAATAAGTAAATAAAAAATAAAATACTTCTATACATTTAATCACTACCTTGCTTCATCCTAGATCTTGAGTAAATACCCGGTAAAAGATTGCAAAAAACTCAAAGTAAAGATGAAATTTGAATACACACAAACTCCTATGGGATTTTGACATACAAACAGATCACCTAATCTCGGCTAGAGGACCAGACCTTATAATAATCAACAAAAAAAGTACTTGCAAAATTGTGGACGTAGCTGTCTTGACTGACCATTGAGTAAAATTGAAAGAAAATGAAAAGAAGGATAAATACCTTGACCTTGCTAGGGAATTGAAAAAACTGTGGAATATGAAAGTGACATTTATACCAATTGTAATTGGTACCCTTGGTACCATCACCAAAGGATTACTAAAGGGACTGGAGGACTTAGAAATAAGAGGATGCGTGGAGACCATCCAAAGTACTACATTATTGAAATCAGCCAGAATATTGGAAAGAGTCCTGGAAACTTGAGAAGACCTGCTGTCACTCAAAATTTAGTGAAAGACCATCAGCTAACGCTGATGTGAAAAACTCCCAAGGAGTAAAAGCCAATTATTATCAAAATGTTTCGAAAGAGGGAAAATTACAAGTACTTAGGAATATTGGAAGCAAACATCATCAAATAAACAGAGATGAAAAAATAAGAAAAGAGTACCTCAGAAGAACAAGAACACTTCTTGAACCAAGCTCGACAGCAGAAATCTTGTTATATATTGATCTCCAACCCGGCCGGGCTGTCAAAATAGGAAATGCACCTGTGTAAATAACAGGTGCATCCAGTCGAGGTATATCAGAATATAACCTTGATCGTGGATGGGTTGAATGAGTGCAATTTGTGACGCCCACTAGAACTCAGCGCACAGGAAATTTAATCAGTTGGAGATAAGATGCGGTAGAGAAAACCAGTACCCAGAGAGGCTGGGCCCCCAGTTGAGCAGCCCAGGAGAACGGGAAAGAAACGTGGTTACAGCCAATAGAGTGGGGGTCAATATGTTGCAGTTCCGTTCGGTCTCCAACTCCCTCTCACACACAACCCTTTCAAATAAAGTGAGAGGTATATTTTTCTAAAGAACTGTGTCGCTCGTCATTATTGTGTCGTCGTTATGATTCTGCATGCAGATGTATATGTATTATGTGGCTATGCAACAATCTCATCAAAAGGATAAACACCAGGGCAGTGCTCCTAGTAAGGTACTCTAGACTATTCTTAGAATAGACAAAAAAAGGAACTCAGACAAATGGAACAAAGGACAAAGAAATTGATGATTATGCACAAGGCCTTACACTTGAGAGATGACATAGACTATATGTGTCAAGAAAAGGTGGAGGTGGAATTAAGGATACATCAGTATAAGGACTGGAGGAATGCATTAAAAAAGTGAAGAAAGACTTATTACAGCAGCCAGTAAAAGCAGTGGTAACATAAAAACAAACTTGCCCAGTTGGCTGGGGCTGTAAAATACATTGACTGCTCCTCTGTAGAGGGGTAAGACCCTCCTCCCAAAGAGTGTCCTGTATATGACACTAAACAGTCTGATGGTCAGGTTCCAGTGATGCTGGAGCTTTGGGGAATGCAGAGTACCACTTCATTGCCATCGCTCCCAGGTTGACTCTGGCCCGGAGTGGTAGCACCTGATAGGGCCTTATCTATGGGTCAAATAGAACTAAACTCCATACTTATGCTAAACTGAATTGCTTAAAATAGAATTGTTTTGATATTTATCTGTGTGTGGATGAAAACTATACTTATACTAAACTGAATTGTTTGAATTTGAAATGTTTGACTAAACTGAATAGCTTGAAATAGAAATTCTTTTGACAATTAAAATGTGTACTTACATTTGAACTGTGTACTTATGCTAAACTGAATTGTTTAAAATGGAACTGTTTTTGTATACTAAACTGAATTGTTTGAAATGGAACTGTTTTTGACTTTTAAACTGTATTTATGCTAAATTGAATAGTTTAAAATTGAACTACTTTGACATTTAACTTTGTGTAAACAAAATCTATACTTATTCTAAACTGAATTGTTTGAATTAGAACTGTTTGAATAAACTGAATAGCTTGAAATAGAAATGTTTTTGACAATTAAACTGTGTACTCATGCTAAATTGAATTGTTTGAAATAAAACTGATTATTTGTATAAAAATGGATTTTACATTAAATAACCTACAAAAGTTGATATGCCTAAAAAACCTAACCGACCAACCAACCTACCAACCATAAGAACAAACAGAAAAGCAACAAAAAACTAGGAAATAGAAATGAGAAGAAAAACAATTGTATCAATACTTAAAGCAACAAACAGATACGATTGCACCCACACACACACACAAAAAAAAAACATGACAAAGAAAGGGAAACCTAAAAAAAAATTGAATCTCTTAATAGCAGCATAAAATAATGTCATAAGGATCAATTATATTTGAGCGAAAATTAATAATGTGCAACAGTAAAGCAAGTGTAGGCTATGTAGTGCGTAGAAATGAAACAGTTAATCACATAAGCAAATGCAGCAAACTGGCACAAAAGGAGTACAAGACTAGACATAATTAAATAAGAAAGGAGATCTACAGGGAATCAGGCAAGATATTAAAATTTGACTATACTAACCAGAATCCATCCAAGAGAATGAAATGTAGAAAATTCTCAAGGATTTTGAAATACAAATGGATCATCTAATCCCTGTCAGAAGACCCAGTGATGATTTACAAGAAAAAAATAAATTTGCCATCTAGTTAATTTTGCCATTCTGGTGGAAATTAAAAGAAAGCAAAAAGATAGATAGATCCTAGGATTTTGCTAGAGAACTAAAAAAAAACAACTATGGAACATGAGGGTGATAGTGATACCAATTATATTTGGTATGCTTGAAACAATCCACAAAAGTTTGGAAAAAAGAGTGGAAGAATTGAGACTATCCAGACATTGCTAGGATTGGCTAGAATATACAGAAGAATTCTGGAGACCAGAGGAGACTTGCTGTCACTCAAATTCCAGTGAAAGATAACCAGCTAACACTAGTGTGAAAAACTTGCTAAGAGTGTTATAATTATAATGATGATAATATTATTATTATTATTGTTGGAATTCAGGTAGCCATCTTGTTTTTAGTTGAGTCATACAAGATACTTCTTCTAAGTAACAAGGCTGTATTAAATCAGTATTTATCATACATCCCATCAACTGGACGAGTATGGCACAAGGCCTTTTTTTAGGTGGGTCTGGGTGCAGGACTGTGGCTTAGACATGCCCTGTAACTCCAAAAATGCCTTAGGCTCTGTTGGCATTCCCCTAAAAAAGGGGTGCCTCAGGCACTAGGTGATAAACCCAGCCCCTCTAGAGAGGGTTAGAGCCTGGTAGGATGGCTCCTGAGGCTCGAGGATGCTGGTCAAGGCACACCTCGACCGACTGCCTGCTGAGCCTGAACACACCTGATCAGATTCATTTACCGATCAGCACAGACGACCAAGGTGTGTCCCAACTCAGGCTGGATTAAGTCTGGACTGTTAATTTGCCATTGTTTATATGTGACTTAATCGCGTCTGACTGGCTATTCTACTGCTTCTACCTTAGTTGTCTTTCATTGGCTAATCTACTACTCCTACTGATGAGAAAGTCTATAAATATTTACTGACTACAGCCAACACATGTTGAAATCCCCCCCTAAAAAACAATCCAACAATCATTTTAATTCCTTGTGAATTTTTTACACCAGCATCAGCTGGTGGTCTTTTACAGGAGTTTAAGTGACAGGAAGTCTCCTTAGTTTTCCAAGATTCTTCTCAGTATTCTGGCCAATTTCAACAATGTCGTAGTCTGGATGGTCTCAATTCTTCCTCAGATTTTCAGTTCCTCCAGTCTCTTTTCCAAACCTTTGGGGTTGTTCCAAATGCACTATCTACAATTAGTCTCACCATTACCCTCATGTTCCACAGCAGTTTTTAGTTCTCTGGCAAGACCTAAGTATTTGTCTATCTTTTTACTTTCTTTTATTTTCACTCGGTGGTCTGCTGGAATGGCAAAATCTCTTTGATGACTAGTTCTCATTTTTTTGTTAATTAACATTAGGTCTGATCTTCTGACTGGGATTAGGTTTGTGTTTAAAAATCCGAGTATTATTATTATTATTACCATTATTATCATTTTTTGCAGTTTTAAAAATAAAATTGAGCTGTGAGCCACACAAAATATGGGTGTTGGCCTGTATGTTTGATAACCCTGGCTTATATTGTAGCTTAGTGATTCCTTACCATAAACAGCTCAAATAATTTAATGTCAATTCTATGAGATTTTTTTTTCTCTCAAATATTATTAGGTAATATTTATTATAAAACTCTATAACATTGTAACACAGTAACCAAAAATAAAATTACACTTATTTATTGAATGACCCTTGTATGATATTCCACTAGAAATGATTTAGAAGAAAATTAACCTTTAAAAGAAATACCCTTATTTATTGAATGACCCTTGTATGATATTCCACTAGAAATGATTTAGAAGAAAATTAACTTTGTTTTTTTTAAATAGAAAGAATGTACTTATTTATCCAGTATTTACATAACTTAGTTTGATACAAGATCAAAAATAAGGATACACCTTGTATATAGTTATGCAGTTTTATTTTATTTACAGAGAGATTGTTGTACATTTATTTTTTGTTACAGTTTCAATGGTGTAGAATAGTCATTTACAAAGTTTGGCTAAGTTTACACAAGGCCAGACGTATGAGACATCCAGTGAGAATTGAACTTACTAAAGATGGTTTGCTAGCTTATCTCACTAACTCTTACACCATTCGGGATATGCTAAAATAAAGTTCATATGTCAGGAATTGAAACTGAGTCAACAAGAGTTTGGATATAAATAACCCCTAATGATAATAAATAATAATATTTACTTTGATTGTATAATGTTCTTGTAATCCTGACTTCATTAGTTTAAAAGAAAGTTGACTTTTTATTAAAAAAATATTAGGGTGTACTTGTGGGGTTTGTGGCAGAAGGTCACGGGCAAAGGGCAAGGCTGTGTTACCGTTTGAATATCTGACTCCATATTTTAGTTATTTTAAATTTTACCCCCACGTTGGTTAGTCGGTGTAATGCCTTGCCCCAGAAAGTCCCAGAAAGAATTATATGAAAGAAAAGACAGCAACAGATAAGAGACGAAGACGTTTCCTTTATACTTTCCCTTATTTACTGGGTTCAACAACCATTCCATAGATGAGGGAGTTTTTCCTGGATACATTGAAATGGTTGAATCCCCCGGTTAAGGTGTCAAAAATACGTTAAATTGTTTCATGCATGTATTCGTCCTCATTTGGTATTTCGGGCTTCCAAAAAGGTTAGTTTTCTTTTGGAAGTTTGTCAAAGTCCAGTAAGAATTAGTTTATAGTTCATTTGTGGGTCTTGTATATTTCAGCATAATGCTGACTGAGAGAGAGCTGCTACTGGGTGAAAGGGGCTAACCAATGCTACGTCCAAAGACGTGTGCGTGGTTCCCAGACACGCCAGCACGAGGTTATCAATCCACTGGTCACTGCCTGAAAGAGAAAGATAATATCGTCCCCTTTGTCAAGAGGAATGCCTTTTTTCTTTTACGCATGCGTCATCTCTTTTTCCTGTTAGAGACCTCTGGGAGTTTCTGCAAATTTAATAGTTTTCTTTTTATTTCTTTTTTTTTTTTTTTTAGATTTAATTAAAAATTTTTTTATTCATTTATTCATCCCCTACACACTTATTAATGGGCAATACTGTAAATAATATTAATAATATCCATCTTAATTGTGTAACGTTCCAGTAGAAATAATAAAATCTGGTAATCTTTGGTTTAGAAGCAATTTAACTTTTTATCAAAATATGTTAGGGTTTACTTATGTATTGGTGATGCTATACTCTGTTTTTGTAAAATTAATTTTATAGTTAAAATAAAAGTAATTTATTTTTTACAGAATAAATTTTTGCCCAGTCAGCTGGGGCTGTAGGATACACTGGCTGCACCTCTGCAGAGGGGTAGGACCCCCCCTAACGAGTGTCCTGGATATGACACTAAACAATCTGATGGTGAGGTTCCAGCAGTGCTGGAGCTCAGAGGAATACAGAGTACCCCTTCATTGCCATCGCTCCCAGGTCCACTCTAGCCCGGAGTGGTAGCACCTGATAGGGCCCTATCTATGGGTTAAATAGAACTAACACCATACTTATGCTAAAATGAATTGTTTGAGTTAACTGAATAGTTTGAAATAGAAATGTTTTTGACAATTAAGCCAGACTATGCTTGGCTTAATTATTTGAAATAGAACTGTTTTTTGACATTAAAACTGTATTTACACTTAACTGAATTGTTACATATAACTGCTTGAATAGTTTGAAATGGAAATGTTTTTGACAATTAAACTGTACTTATGCTAAACTGAATTGTTTTAAATAGAACAGATTATTTACATAAAAATGGATTTGGCGTTAAATAAACTACAAAGGTTGATATGCCATAAAACCCAACAAACCAAACCACAGAATAAATGATTTTTTTAGGTAACCTAATACTACAGAGGACTCTTCATTTAATATTCTGATTATTATTTAAATAAATAATTATTTTCTAAGTTTGTTATTGCAGTTAGCGATACACTATTTATGATGTTTTTAAGTTGGGAAATATAAACCTGCTTCCAGTAAAATTATTCAAGAGAAGCACATTTGTAAGTCTTTTGTTCAAATTTGAGCTGTACTAAACTGATAGTATCTCAATAAATACAAACCATGAAAGCACAAAGACTATTTCCTGTGTTAGCTGTATAAAAAATATTTGTCATTCTCTAAGCAACAAGCAAAGATGATAGAGAATAAAAGAAAAGGTAATTCAAGGAGTGGCTTAATAGTTGGGCCTTTCATTGAAACACAAACTTTGAGACACCTAGAAACACATCAAGTAAAAGGTAACTAAAATTATCAATAGTTATATAAGAGGTCTGTTCAGGAAGTTTCCTGCCATTTATTCCTAACAAAGGGAAAACAAAAAATAGCCCACCAATCATAATAGCTGCTTAGTCCCCTTCAAAGTACACTCTCTAGGACCTAACACAGTTGTCCTTTAGCTCTGTCGCTGGAGTTTAGGATATGTTGACTATATCCCCTGCAAATGAGTAAGATCTCCACCCGCAAAAAAGAAGTAGGTGTCCTGAATATGATACTAAACTGTACGTGATAGGGAGGCTGTTGTATAGCCGCATACATATACATACACAAATATATGCGGAACATAATCAAACATAATGATGAACTTCAATGAACGAACGAACACACTTCTTTATAAAAATATATCACTCACACTTTATTCTCGAAAGGGTTGATGTTGGCTGTGTGTGAGAGGTGAGTTGGAGACGGGGACAGAATACTACATATTGCCCCAAGTTCTTCTGACCATAGCAGCACTTCTTTCTCATCTTGGCTGGGGTTGCTCAACTGTGAGTCACTGAGGGTCCAAATCCCTCTGTCTACCGCTGGCTCTCACTTCGGCATCTTGTCCCCAACTAACTCCAACTGACTCAAGTTGTCTGTGCCCTGGTTATATAATTGTCTCACACCCACCTGCTTCTGCTGTTCTTCCGCTTATTTACAAAGGTACATCTCTTGATTGACGGCTCAGTCAAGGGTCAATATGTTACATGGCTCCAGTTCTGGAGATCTGGGGGAGTGGGGAATACTCCTTCATTGCCATCACTTTCAGATCCACTCTGATGTAGAGTGGTAGCACTAGTTAAGGTCCCATCTATGTGTCAAATATATCTGTTTAAAATCCTTTGTATTTTATTGGACTATGTGCCAAAAAATATCTCTTAGAAACAACTATACAAGAAATGTGAAGGAGTCCCCATGGCATAATGGCTAAAGTGCTGGACTGGGGTCTTGAAGTAAGTGAGTTCAAATTCCATTAATGCTATTGTATTCACTTTCAAACTAATACCATTGGAAAAAGCATGAACCCACTTATTCCCCTAGCTATGGGTTAAATAGTATCATTACTGTTCTTCACCAAAAATGGTTTTGGCATTAAAATAACCTATAAAGATTAATATGCTGTTAAAAGAAAATGATAAAAAATGTAAATATGAATGTATAATTAATGCAATTCCCTAACCTCTTGGCATGAAATACTCTAAACTGGTTAACATGCCATTAAAATGAACTCTTATCCTTTTGATCTTTGAAAACAGTCTTCAAAGTCTTGGATGGTGTATTGCTAGAGAAAATGGATTCAATGATTTAAGTTTAAATCCTGGGTAAGTCTTTTCGTATTTCAGCGAACCAGGAATTGGGGAAAAAATAAAGGATTGAATTGATTCCTTGATCAAGGGAGTTTAGAGAATAAGTAAAGACTAAGAATTAAGAATAAGTAAAGACTAAGAACAACAGTCAAGTTTTGCATTAAAATTAAATAGAAGTAACCAGAATGTACTGCAAACAGGGCATCCTTGTTCCTTATCTATATTTCAAGTGCATCTCGTGCAGAGAAGTGAGAACCCCTTTTAAAAAGGGGTATTCTGGGTTTGATGAAATTGCATCTGATGAGGTTACTCTAACTTTGGACCTCAGGAGAGATGAAGAGTATCTCTTTCTTAGTATTTCTCCCGGGTCCCCTCTGACACAAAGTAGTAGAAGATGCTATAGTCCAATCAATGGGTAAAATAGATCTGTTGGAAATTAATGGTATTAGATAGGAATACGTGAAATCATGTAACTGAGCAAGTTATTAGTATTAGATAGGAATATTTGAAACCATATAACTGTATGCAATTTATTTCTGTGGTTTAATTGCATTTTATGACATATCAACCATTGTAGGTTATATATATATATTCATATATATATATATATATATATATGATTTGTAAACACATTTTGAAGATAACATTTTTAAATGAGCCTGAGCTCATTTTTTTTGCACACAATTAAGTGGTTTTAAGCATCTCTATCAAATACAAATGATTCTATTTACTATTAATCATTTGCTTGAGGACATTTAAATGGATATACATATATGATTTGAATGTGAATAGGTTGGTAATTTCATTTTTAGATGAGTTAGAACTAATTAATTTGCACACAAGTATTACTATTGTTTCTACACAGTTAAATGGCTCCAATTATTGTTATCTAACACTTATAATTCTATTCAATATTAATTATTTGTTTGCAGACAGTGAAGTAGTCACAAATATTGCTATTTAACAGTAATTTTTGTATTCAACATTTCTCATTCATTTGCACACAGTTAAATGTTTCCAAGTGTTGCTATGTATCACTAACAATTCAATTAAACATCAGTCATTTGTTTACTCACAGTTAAATGATCAAACAGTTCCATTTCTATTAATTCAATTTATCATTAATCATTTTTTCGCATAGTTTAAATGGTCAAACAGTTCTATTTGACCCATAGATAGGACCTTATCAGGTACAATCACTCTGGGTCAGAGTGGACCTGAGAGCTATTGCAATAAAAGGGTACTCTATATTCCCCAAAGCCCCAGGGTTGGTGCCTCACCATCAGATTGTTTAATGTCATATCCAGAATGCTCATTGGGAGAGTCTTACTCCTCTGAAGAGATGCTGTCAGTGTATTCTAAAGCCCCAGCTGACTGTTCTCTTAATTTATCAGTATTAGATAGAAATACGGGAAAGCATATAATTGTGTGCAAATTATTGGTATTAGATTGTAATACTTGAAGCCATATAACTGTATGCAAATTATTAGTATGAAATAGGAATACTTGAAACTGTATAACTGTGTACAAATAAATGTTTTTCAATTAAATAGGAATCATTACTTGAAATCATATTACTGTTGTGGGAGCCTTACCCATCTTACCATAATGGACTCTTCTCACCGTTATTAGTACTAGAGATTTCGCTGCCAGAGAGGCAGATGAATACTGATGTTATCCGAACAGTACAAGACTTCTTACCTTTTCTATGTAACTCTATCTTTCTTGTGTAATATAATCTGTTATCTTATATCCGTGTTTGTGTTTTCATTAGTGACCCTTTCTGGGTCACAACATACTGGCGATGAGGAACTCAAACGAAAAAAGGGATTCTCCAACAAGCAAAAGGTGTTAATCGCACAACATTCTTGCGAAGATACATCACAACAACAAAGAGATACCCAACTACAAGTTGTTAAAGAATCAACAACAAAGTTCCAGCATTCAACGAACCGAACAAGGTTTTTGTTAAACAACTACAAGTTATCAAATTGTACAAACGACAGAGTGTGTCGGATAGTGGATATTTAAAAAAAAAGCTGTAAGTAAGATTGTCACGTAATTATAAAGTGATTTTCATATTTTGCTTTCTTCCCACTTTAGAGAGAAAAATTTTATTTGGCACTTACAGTTTTGTGTTGTACAAAAAAAAAAAAAAAAACACACACACACACACACACACACAGTAATTATTCTTGATTTCTGGGGATATTTACTGAAGGAAAAAAAACTTCCACCCTCCAGAGAAAAAAAAATGGAAGACCTTAAAGAAATGTTTGCACAAATGATGAAGTTCCAAATGGAGTCTCAACAAAAAAAATGAGGAAAAACAACAACTTCAGAAATAAAACGAACAAAGAATCTTAAAAAACGAGGAAAAAAAACAACGGTTCTTCCTTGAATTGCAAAATCAACAAGAAGCACCTTTTAAAAGTCTAAGTAATAACCACCCTACAGTTAGTACTACTATTTTCACTCAAAATGCAGTGTGGAACGCACTCGAAACATTTTCCTACGCACCAGATGAGGATAAGATCTTTGAGGTATATTACCGAAGATATGAAGATATCTATATTACCGACTGTGCCGATTGGACTGAGGCAAAAAAAGTCCGGCTACTTCTACGAAAGCTAGGAACTGTGGAACACAAGTTCGTAGATTATATCTTCCCCCCCCCAAATGCAAACTTGGCTTTTTAGAAACAGTTAAATTACTGTCAGAATTATTCAGTTCCAAAACGTCTCTATTCCACAAAAGATGGAAATGTCTCAACTTAACAAAAAGGGACAGTGATGATTATTTAGGGTTTGCCTCGGTCGTCCATAAAAACTGTGACGATTTTAAACTAGGCGAATTGTCAGCGGATAACTTCAAATGCCTGATATTCGCACAATGCCTAGTGTCAGCAAAAGACGCGGAAATCAGACGCAGAGTTTCATCGAAATTAGAGAACGAACCCGATCTCACTCTTCAAAAACTGGCTGAACACAGTCAGAGGAAAGTGAGTATCAGAAAAGACTCAAAAAATATCGAGGAGTCTGGTGTTTCTTACGTAAGGAAAGTCAAGCATAGATCCCAATCATACTCTCCGATAAAAGAGAGAAAAAATATGATTACCCAAAATTTCAATACAGGCAGACTAGTGCAAAAAAAAAAAAAAAAATACACCCAGCGCTTGCTACCGCTGTGGAAAATTACATTGGGCCAAGGACTGTCCCTATCGTACAAAAAATGTCAAAACTGCGATAAATTCGGACATAAGGGCTCACAGTGTAGAAACAGAAAAATAATTAAAAACAGAGTCAGACATACAAAAATCGAGAACAAGTCAGACAAAGTCTTTCGTAAATACATAACAGTCAAAGTACTAAATAAGTCGGTAAGATTTCAGTTAGACCCTGGCTCTGATTTATCAATAATAAACTTACAAACTTAAAGAAAATTAGATAGGCCAATGATAAAAATGACAAGCAAGACGGCGCGAACGGTTACAGGAGATAAAATAAAATTTGAAGGCGAAATAATCATCCCAGTATCATTAAATGGTATAACCAAAAAATTAAAAGTCTTCGTACTGAAGAACACAGAAAATTTGTTTGGGTCGGACAGGTTTCAGAAATTTAATCTCTGGGATCAACTAATTAATACGTTTTGCCAAAAAGTAGAATGCATTACGACCGAAGCTGAAAAAATTAAGATGGAACTAAAAGGTAGTTTCCCCGAAGTATTTTCAGCTGGTCTTGGCAAATGTACTAAAATTAAGGCAAAATTTGAACTGAAGGAAAATACACGCCCCATTTTTAGAAAGAATCGAAACGTACCGTTCGCCGCGACCGAAGAAATAAATAAAGAGCTAGAGCGATTAGTGAATATGGGCATATTATCGAAAGTGGAATTCAGCGAATGGGCAGCTCCAACGGTATATATAAGAAAAAAAATCTAAGGAAATTCGGCTATGCGCAGATTTTATTACAGGATTGAACGCTGCACTCAATGATTACCGCTATCCACTCTCCAGCCCAGAAGAGGTTGTTAATAAATTAAATGGAGGAAAAGTCTTTTCAAAAATTGATTTAAGCGAGGCCTACCTCCAGATTCCAGTAGAAGAAAATAGCTCTAAACTACTCTGTATTAACACACACAGAGGGCTGTACAAATTTGACAGACTAGTTTTTGGAATAAAAGTCGCACCGGCTATCTTCCAACAGGTGATGGATACCATGCTTGGCGGCTTTGACTTCACTTTGGGAATAATATTTGCAGTGTGAAAATTTCACTGATACTTGCATGGCAGATCTTTTACTCTACAAACAGACCACAAGCCCCTAACACTAGTCACTAACAATTCAATTAAACATCAGTCATTTGTTTACTCACAGTTAAATGATCAAACAGTTCCATTTCTATTAATTCAATTTATCATTAATCATTTTTTCGCATAGTTTAAATGGTCAAACAGTTCTATTTGACCCATAGATAGGACCTTATCAGGTACAATCACTCTGGGTCAGAGTGGACCTGAGAGCTATTGCAATAAAAGGGTACTCTATATTCCCCAAAGCCCCAGGGTTGGTGCCTCACCATCAGATTGTTTAATGTCATATCCAGAATGCTCATTGGGAGAGTCTTACTCCTCTGAAGAGATGCTGTCAGTGTATTCTAAAGCCCCAGCTGACTGTTCTCTTAATTTATCAGTATTAGATAGAAATACGGGAAAGCATATAATTGTGTGCAAATTATTGGTATTAGATTGTAATACTTGAAGCCATATAACTGTATGCAAATTATTAGTATGAAATAGGAATACTTGAAACTGTATAACTGTGTACAAATAAATGTTTTTCAATTAAATAGGAATCATTACTTGAAATCATATTACTGTTGTGGGAGCCTTACCCATCTTACCATAATGGACTCTTCTCACCGTTATTAGTACTAGAGATTTCGCTGCCAGAGAGGCAGATGAATACTGATGTTATCCGAACAGTACAAGACTTCTTACCTTTTCTATGTAACTCTATCTTTCTTGTGTAATATAATCTGTTATCTTATATCCGTGTTTGTGTTTTCATTAGTGACCCTTTCTGGGTCACAACATACTGGCGATGAGGAACTCAAACGAAAAAAGGGATTCTCCAACAAGCAAAAGGTGTTAATCGCACAACATTCTTGCGAAGATACATCACAACAACAAAGAGATACCCAACTACAAGTTGTTAAAGAATCAACAACAAAGTTCCAGCATTCAACGAACCGAACAAGGTTTTTGTTAAACAACTACAAGTTATCAAATTGTACAAACGACAGAGTGTGTCGGATAGTGGATATTTAAAAAAAAAGCTGTAAGTAAGATTGTCACGTAATTATAAAGTGATTTTCATATTTTGCTTTCTTCCCACTTTAGAGAGAAAAATTTTATTTGGCACTTACAGTTTTGTGTTGTACAAAAAAAAAAAAAAAAACACACACACACACACACACACACAGTAATTATTCTTGATTTCTGGGGATATTTACTGAAGGAAAAAAAACTTCCACCCTCCAGAGAAAAAAAAATGGAAGACCTTAAAGAAATGTTTGCACAAATGATGAAGTTCCAAATGGAGTCTCAACAAAAAAAATGAGGAAAAACAACAACTTCAGAAATAAAACGAACAAAGAATCTTAAAAAACGAGGAAAAAAAACAACGGTTCTTCCTTGAATTGCAAAATCAACAAGAAGCACCTTTTAAAAGTCTAAGTAATAACCACCCTACAGTTAGTACTACTATTTTCACTCAAAATGCAGTGTGGAACGCACTCGAAACATTTTCCTACGCACCAGATGAGGATAAGATCTTTGAGGTATATTACCGAAGATATGAAGATATCTATATTACCGACTGTGCCGATTGGACTGAGGCAAAAAAAGTCCGGCTACTTCTACGAAAGCTAGGAACTGTGGAACACAAGTTCGTAGATTATATCTTCCCCCCCCCCCAAATGCAAACTTGGCTTTTTAGAAACAGTTAAATTACTGTCAGAATTATTCAGTTCCAAAACGTCTCTATTCCACAAAAGATGGAAATGTCTCAACTTAACAAAAAGGGACAGTGATGATTATTTAGGGTTTGCCTCGGTCGTCCATAAAAACTGTGACGATTTTAAACTAGGCGAATTGTCAGCGGATAACTTCAAATGCCTGATATTCGCACAATGCCTAGTGTCAGCAAAAGACGCGGAAATCAGACGCAGAGTTTCATCGAAATTAGAGAACGAACACGATCTCACTCTTCAAAAACTGGCTGAACACAGTCAGAGGAAAGTGAGTATCAGAAAAGACTCAAAAAATATCGAGGAGTCTGGTGTTTCTTACGTAAGGAAAGTCAAGCATAGATCCCAATCATACTCTCCGATAAAAGAGAGAAAAAATATGATTACCCAAAATTTCAATACAGGCAGACTAGTGCAAAAAAAAAAAAAAAAATACACCCAGCGCTTGCTACCGCTGTGGAAAATTACATTGGGCCAAGGACTGTCCCTATCGTACAAAAAATGTCAAAACTGCGATAAATTCGGACATAAGGGCTCACAGTGTAGAAACAGAAAAATAATTAAAAACAGAGTCAGACATACAAAAATCGAGAACAAGTCAGACAAAGTCTTTCGTAAATACATAACAGTCAAAGTACTAAATAAGTCGGTAAGATTTCAGTTAGACCCTGGCTCTGATTTATCAATAATAAACTTACAAACTTAAAGAAAATTAGATAGGCCAATGATAAAAATGACAAGCAAGACGGCGCGAACGGTTACAGGAGATAAAATAAAATTTGAAGGCGAAATAATCATCCCAGTATCATTAAATGGTATAACCAAAAAATTAAAAGTCTTCGTACTGAAGAACACAGAAAATTTGTTTGGGTCGGACAGGTTTCAGAAATTTAATCTCTGGGATCAACTAATTAATACGTTTTGCCAAAAAGTAGAATGCATTACGACCGAAGCTGAAAAAATTAAGATGGAACTAAAAGGTAGTTTCCCCGAAGTATTTTCAGCTGGTCTTGGCAAATGTACTAAAATTAAGGCAAAATTTGAACTGAAGGAAAATACACGCCCCATTTTTAGAAAGAATCGAAACGTACCGTTCGCCGCGACCGAAGAAATAAATAAAGAGCTAGAGCGATTAGTGAATATGGGCATATTATCGAAAGTGGAATTCAGCGAATGGGCAGCTCCAACGGTATATATAAGAAAAAAAATCTAAGGAAATTCGGCTATGCGCAGATTTTATTACAGGATTGAACGCTGCACTCAATGATTACCGCTATCCACTCTCCAGCCCAGAAGAGGTTGTTAATAAATTAAATGGAGGAAAAGTCTTTTCAAAAATTGATTTAAGCGAGGCCTACCTCCAGATTCCAGTAGAAGAAAATAGCTCTAAACTACTCTGTATTAACACACACAGAGGGCTGTACAAATTTGACAGACTAGTTTTTGGAATAAAAGTCGCACCGGCTATCTTCCAACAGGTGATGGATACCATGCTTGGCGGCTTTGACTTCACTTTGGGAATAATATTTGCAGTGTGAAAATTTCACTGATACTTGCATGGCAGATCTTTTACTCTACAAACAGACCACAAGCCCCTAATAACCATTTTCGGATCAAAAAAAGGTCTACCAATTTATACTGCCAATAGGCTACTAAGATGGGGAACGATTTTACTGAACTACAATTTTAAAACCGAATACCTCCCGTCAAAACGGATTAGCCACGCAGATGGACTATCAAGGTTGGTACCGAAGTATAGTGAACCCTTCGAGGACACAATAATAGCAGCCTTACGAACAGAATGTGAAATTAAAAACATGATAGCCAACACCATCAAAGAACTGCCTGTGACGCTACTCGAGATAAAAAGCGAAGCAATGAATGACGACTTTATTACCAATATTCAACGGAAAATCACAGCAAAAAACGAAAAAGTACCAGAAGTATTTTCACTATGTGACAACGTCCTCCTGTTTAGTGAAAAGGTCGTAATACCAAAGAAATTGCAAAACAGAATTTTAAGAGATTTCCACACGGGACACCCGGGAATAAATAGAATGAAGAGTCTCACGAGAAGCTATGTTTATTGGCCGAGGATGTATAATGACATTACGGATATGATCGAAAATGTAAAGGCTGTGCTTTAGCGGCAAAAGCACCCCCCACTACTTTCAAACCTTGGCCAAAAACAGAACAACCTTGGTCGAGGATACATATTGATTTTGCGGGTCCCCTGGAAGATTTATACTACCTAATTGTAGTGGATAGTTACCCTAAATAGCCTGAGGTTTTCAGATGCAGAAGACCTACTGCGGGGACAACTATTGGGTTCCTACATTAACTGTTTGCGCGGTTCGGTGTAGTATATTGTGTGGTCAGCGACAACGGAAGCCAATTCACATCCGTCGAATTCAAGGAGTTCTGCGAAATCTTCCAAATAAAGATCAAACGGCCAGGCTGAACATTTTGTAGACACGTTAAAGCAAGCACTCAAAAAGCATCAGGTACCCCGACGGACAAGGCACTATTGCAATTTCTGCAGGTATATAGAATCATACCCATTCCCAATACACCACTGGCAGTCTCACCAGCCGAGACGATGTTTGCCAGAAAGATAAGATCCGTCTTCGATAAGCTACCGACGAAACAAAATAAGCTTCGAAAGACCACATTAGCGCCTAAAAAAGGTTCAACCCGGGAGAAAAAATTTACTTTAAGAAATATCAAAATAACACATCCTGTTGGGAACGTGGAATAATTAAAAAAAGAATTGGTGATATGGTGTACATTGTAGAAGGACCCAAATACACACATAAGAGACACCAGAACCAGTTACAGAAACGCCGTTTAAATGACTCCAACGACGTACCACAAACAGAAGAAGAGCCAATAGACACCATTTTCGACATGTTCGATTTAGATTTCCCCCAACCAACACATGAAATACATCGGTCAGGGAGAAAGAGGAAATTCACCGACCCGTTGATGATCGACCCAAAAAGAAAAAAATATTAACAGCACTTTTACGAAGTAAAAGGCTTGGGAGAGGGGTGTTGTGGGAGCCTTACCCATCTTACCATAATGGACTCTTCTCACCGTTATTAGTCCTAGAGATTTCGCTGCCAGAGAGGCAGATCAATACCGATGTTATCCGAACAGTACGAGACTTCTTACCTTTTCTATGTAACTCTTTCTTGTGTAATATAATCTGTTATCTAATATCCGTGTTTGTGTTTTTATTAGTGACCCTTTCCGGGGCCACAACAATTACATTTACCAAGTCAAGCTGATAATTTGGATTCCCTTGATTCATTTCCTACTATCATTCCCTACCAGCTATCACTAAATGGCATCTCATGTCTGCATAGAGATGATGAATGTAGGTTTTTGCATGTATAGGAGTCCATAGGAGAACATCACTCATAATTTTGTCTTTACTTCTTTAGAAGTAGCCAGCATATCTTGTTTGTCTTACGTGGATGGTTTGTAGGATGGGAGGTAAGTGGCCATACAGAAGTTGTTTTGTAGGGTGTTACTTCCAGCATTTGTTAAAAACAGTATAAAGCATCCTCATATAATTCCCATCTAACTTTTTTCCAAATGCTTGGTTAGAGTCCAAGTGGTGCACCTAAACAGTTGTTCTAACACTGCTATAGCTTGGAAGAATTCCCATTTTCTTTTATCAAAGAGATCAGATTTCTATATGATCAATAACCTATCAATAGCAGTCTATGTTTTGCCTATTTGTATGCTGACATTGCTTCCAGTAGATGAGATATTACTACCAAGACTGACTTTGATATTAAGTAACCAAACAAGGGTTGACATGCAGTAAAACCAGCTAACCAACAAACGAACCAAAGTAAGGATCCAAAAATAGGAAAATGAACAACTGTAAGAGCATTTCAGAAAGTAAAATGAATGAATTTGAGAATGAACTATCTGGATAGGGTTATAAAGAAGAAAAAGTTGGCACAATCAATAATTTCAATAAAGGTATGAAAACATGCAAGACAGGGTTGGAACACTGATCCATTGGGCACTGTGCAAACATCTGGTAGTTTAATAAGGACAACAATAAAAAATTTGCAAGAGAACAAAGAAGCCAACAAATGACACCAAAAATGGGGAGAAAAAATGTGCACACATTTCAGAAGACAACTTAAAGGAAGTGTAGAAGAATTGACATAAATATCATTGCTTTCACATTTGGTTGGCACATGGTATGTATCCTGTGAATTTCTCACCATTACATCACCCATACCTCTCTCAAAAGGACCCCTACTTATATTAACTTCGCTGTGTCAAAACAAACCAGAATACACTAACAACATCCTTTACAGATGGATAAGACCATCCCACTCAAAGTAAAAGGGGTTCCTGTGTATGACATTAAACTGCATCCAATGGTGAGAGCTGCAGTTCTGCAGTCACACTTTGCTAATACCTGACATTTTTTCCTTTTTTTATTGTTGATAAAGTTATTATAATATACACTGATGCCTTTGTCTATTTACTTTGGCCTGTGCTATGAATAGGGATTTAGGAAAAATTGTCCTTATCTGGTCCATGAGATCTAATTTATACTTTAATTTTAACTCACAAAGCCAAAAAGTTTAACATGTCTGTGATAAATTTTCACCAAATAAAAGACCAATAAATACGCTGGGAAATCAGCAATATCCAAGGATGAGTCAAAAGTTTTGTAATATTTTGGTACATGCTAGTTCAGAGCATGTATATCACATGACTAAAGCAGTTAAAGCTGTGGAAGGTACCTGCTGTGGTTGGTAATATTGTGGTAGTTGGGGTACTGACATGTGCATTGCTTCACTCTGAATGATTTGAAAGCTGTACAGATGAACATGCAGCATAGTCTAATTTGGGAACTTACACAGTCTAATTTGGGAACTTACACATTATGTGTTCAAACTGGGCTATATAGCCATGGAAGCAACCAAAAAATTTGTTGAATGAAAAGTAAAGGTACAAATGATCACAGAACTGTTACAAGAGGATGCAAGGAATTTCATTCAGGTGAGAAGGACTGTGTCAATCAGGCAAAATCAGGTAGAGCTAAAAGTGTTGATTCCAAGGTCATGCTCCAAGCTTTAGAGGTAAATCCAATAAGCTGTGCCCAGAAAGTATCAGGCAAGCTCAGTATCTCACAGATTTGGATGGTTTGTCATCTTCACAACTTTGGTAAAAGCATTCAGAGTTACTGAGGTGTACCTTTTTTCCAAAATAATTCAAAACTTCTGTCTCACCCTATTAAAACAGATTTAAGCTCAATTAAAATCTATAAAATCAGAGTAAACTAGAAACATTTCCTTGAATAATGTAACCTCAAATTAAAAAGATATTCATCTACTAAAGTTTCCTCTGAAGACAGACATAAATAGACTGGAAAATAGGCATTTTATAATAGATTTAAACTATTAAAATCATAAAATTGAAACCTTTTCCAAGAACAATGTTATTTATTAAGCGTTGTATAGTCAGGCCCAGAAACCATCAGGTTACTTACAGTATCTGCAGTTAGTAACTAGTCACCCATCTGAATACTGAACAGGCTTTACATTGCTTAACTTTGGTGTTTTGACAGGAACTGGCACTTTCATTTGACTGTAAGTCTTTTCTAGAACAATGTTAGGTCATAATCACGTGAACCCACCAACTAGAGTTACTCCAGAAGACTGACAGAAAAATAGGCATTTCATAGTAGATTTAAACTATATTGAAATTAATGAAATAGTAAAATTGATACCCCTTTTCCAAGAACAATTTCGCTTGAATTAAACTTGATTAAATTATACTGAAGTTACCCCAGAAAACAGACATAAAAAGAGAGAAATAGGTTAGATTGAATCATTATACCTTCCATGTTATTATTCTGCTTCAAAAGATTTGTGGGGAAATTATATGAGAATTTATATTGTTATCAAATAGAAAAAATGATATTAATATTTCAACTGATAACTCTTTCATATTTATAAGGTTATCATGTAAAATGTCTAAATAATATAATCTTGTTGGAAATGTACTGAATAAAATATAGTAAACTTTATTTTTGGATAACTATCTCAGGTATCTATCTTTTCATGGAGTAGAAAAATACACTCCTTTTTCTGACCCAGTTGGTTGGTTACTCAAACAACATTGAAGATGAGAATGAAAGGAAGACTGTTACTGCACCATAAATTTAGGACATTATAAGCTCTTGTAGAGATTAATTCTTATTTTTTTCACATAAATTTACAACTTTTTTCTTGTTTCTCCTTAAAGACCAAATTTTCTTACTGGGGTGAGTTAAAAGTTTTGCAATATTTTGGTAACATGGGGTTAAAATTTAGCAGCTTTGAATGCTTTTGCCAAGATTGTGAAGGTGATGAACCACCCTGATTTGATACTCTCTGAGTATTACTCACCAGTTTTGCCTCCATAGTTTAGTGTTATATAATTACGGAATGATTTTTTTATATAAATCATTTTTCGTTAATTATATTTTATCATTCAGTTTGGTTGGGCTTCGAACTATTCGACTCTTAGTTCAGGTGCACAGACATTGGGTACAGTTTACGCTCACGCGCAGAGGATATGACAATCACAATTGTCATAATAAACCCCAGATCGGAAATAAGGCTGGAGTGTGAATGACATCATGCTCGGAAGTGACGGGCTGAGAATTTGGGTATTTTGAAAAATATGTCAGTTGGGTTTTAATGTGGGTCAGTCGAGTTGGGTCTCGGCTGTGGGCCAGTCAAGTTGGTAGTTTACTGGGGACCAGTCCAGTTGGTTGTCGAATGGGGACCGGTCGAGTTGGTAGTTGACTTGAGCCATGTAGATGGACAGTAGAAGTTGAGTTCTGACCATGGTGTTGAGAAGTTTGGGTTTCGACCGTTGAGGGATACGGTTGAGTTTTTCGGGTCCCGACCAGCGAAGATGAAAGGAGATCTAAAACTCCATGAGATGTGCTGAGCGTTTGAGTTTTGTTAGCATATTATGATATGAAAGGCTTTTAAGAATTGTGTCTCTCTCTTCTTATGTCAAAGGACCGAACTCAGAAGTCAAGAAGTTAATAAACGTTTGTACCTGAACAACAGGGATTTCGCCTGTTAATGTGTTGTGTATTTCCCTGTATTTGAGTCTGCCTGTGTTTTTGCATAACGTTTGTGATTGATATGGCTATACAACATTAGAGCACAGTCTCTGAATCAACACTTTTAGGCCTATCTGATCTTGCCACATCATCAAGGTTCTTGCAACCTGAGCAAAATTTCTGGAACCGTCTGATTACAATACTGTTTTTTGTCACTTCCGCTACATTAAGGCTGAGTTCAAACTTGTAAAGCATAAGTTCTCAAATCAGACTACATTTACTTTCAAATCACACACATGTGAAGCAATTCACAATGTATCAGTACACGAACTACCATTATACTACCACCCACAGCAGGTACCTACCATTGTTTGAACTGCTTCGATCTTGCCCAGTCGGCTGGGACTGTAAAATACACCGACTACTTCTCTGCAGAGGGGTAAGACACCCCTCATCAAGTGCCCTGGATATGATATTAAACAATCTGATGGTGAGGTTCCAGTAATACTGAAGCTTTGGGGAATGCAGAGCACCCCTTCATTGCCATTGCTCCCAGGTCTACTCTGGCCCGGAGTAGTAGCACTTGATAGGGTCCTATCTATGGGTCAAACAGAACTAAACTCCACACTTATGCTAAACTGAATTGCTTAAAATAGAATTGTTTTGATATTTATCTGTGTGTGGACGAAAACTATACTTATACTAAACTGAATTGTTTGAATTGAAACTGTTTGACTAAACTGAATAGCTTGAAATAGAAATTTTTTTGACAATTAAAATGTGTACTTAAATGTGTACTTATGCTAAACTGAATTGCTTGAAACTGAACTGTTTTGACATTTAAATGTGTAAACAAAAAAACTATACTTATACTAAACTGAATTGTTTGAAATAGAACTGTTTACAAGTAAAAATATGGATCTGTCATTAATAACCTAAAATGATTGATATGCTATAAAACCAAACCAAACCAAACCAAACCAAACAGCTTTGATCACATGGTATACACACCACAAACTAGCATATACCAAAATATTGCAAAATTTTTGACTATGATTATTGCAATGATAAATATGTATTTATTAAGTTTAGTTTTGTCTAGTGTATTTATAATGTGAGTTGTATTGATACCCTGAGGTAAAGGGAATGGATGTTGGGCAAAAAAGACGGCTATAGAAAGCAGCCGAGGGTAGTAAGGAGGCAGGGAGATTCCATTTTTTTATTATAAAATCTGTATAAAATTATTATTTCATTTCATGGCTCAAAGTTTGAAGTTAAAAGTCTAAACATTTTTCTGCTCAATCTGTAAGGCTTAGAGTATGCCAACAGTATCCCCTGAAGAGGATTAAGACCTTCCTCCATTAAATGGCATCAAGTAATGGTTGGTTAGTTGGCTGATTTCTTTGTTTAATGGCATATCAACCTCCTTGGGTTATTTAATGCTTCTTGTAGAAGAATAGCAATGGTACTATTAACCTATAGGTGGAGGGATAAGGGGGAATCATACCTTCTACCATTAATGGCATCAAGTAATGATTAGTTGGGTGATTTCTTTGTTTAATGGCATATCAACCTCCATGGGTTATTTAATGCTTCTTGTAGAAGAACAACAATGGTACTAGTTTGAAAATGAACATAATTGTGTGATTAAAGTTTGAGTTCACTCACTTCGAGGTTGCAGTCCAACACTTTATCCATTACACCACAAAAATTAGGTTCCAATTCTAGAGCTCCAAAGCATGTAGAGTCACCCCTTCATTGCCATTATTCTCAGGTCCACTATGACTTGGAGTGGCAGTACCTCTTAGGGCCTCATCCATTAGTCAAACAGATCTGTTTGAAAATTATTAGTATTAGATCAGAATACTTGACATCATATAATCATGTTTAAATTATTAGTATTAAGAATAGTTAATTGAAGCTATAATTGTTTACAAAAGATTAATATTAGTAGTAGTAATTTGAAACTATATAATTGTGTATAAATTATCAATATTAGTGTTGTGTTCTGGTTAGTGAACACAAGTAGTAGTAATAATATGACAAACCACGATATGTGAGGTAAATACTTATATTTACAGGAAAGAGTATTTACAAGAGAGAGACTGTTAGTAATAAGAACATAGGATTAGTGATAGAGTAATGATATACTTCAACAGTAGGAACGGCTCTTCTGGTCTGACTTGTAGGCTTATTCTTCCCAGACTGATCTCCGCAACTGCCATATATAGCAGATGGAACAGCTCATTATGCTGAAAATGTAGGTGATACCGAACAATTAGGAATATTGGGGGGGCCCAGTGGTGAAGTGGTTAATGTACTGGACTGCGACATCACAGTAAAGCGAGTTTGAACTCTAGTCATGCTATTGGATTTACTTTCATATTATAAACTCCCTTATCCCCCCAGCAATGGATTGAATTGTACTACTGCTGTTCTTCTACATGATAACTTTGGTATTGAATAACCAACAGAGGTTGATATGCCACTAAACCAAGAAACCAAAGTATTAAGAATAGTTACTTGAAGCTATGTAATATAATGACGGAGGGATTTCATTTTATAAATCTTGCCTTTAGTTTTAGTTAGGCTGAGAACCTTTCGGCTCAGTGCATGGGTTAGTTAGGTGCAAACATGACCACAGGTGTTCACGCACGTGCAGAGCGGATGTGTCATTCAGAGATGTCACAATAGAAACCCCAGATAGAAAATGTGACTGCGGGATGTGAATGATGTCATGCCCAGAAGCGCTGGGGATTTTGGGGATTTGAGAAAAGTGAGTTAGTTGGGTTTTAGCATCCAAGGAAGATGGTTGACTTTCGGAGCTTGCCAAGGCCTTGCGGCGGCTGCCACACGTAATGAAGGGGTGGATGGAAAAGTCATCATAGAAAGATTGTGCCTCTCTCTTCCCTATGTTGAAAAACCTTTTAACTCAAAGGTAATAAAAAGTTTCCTACCTGAACTATGAAGTCGTAAAGTTTTTCGTTTCGGGATTCCTATGTTATCTATATATGTGCCTTATGAACTTTCTATGTAGATTTCACATATTCATGTATGGGTATGTTACAGCTCTAATTGTTTACAAAAGATTATTACTATTAGTTGCTTGAAGCCATTTTGGGGTAATAAGTTCCTTTGTTTGCTATGTCCAGAATTATAGATGTGTCAGTATGTAAGAAAGGTTTTAGTACCATATATTGTGCACTGTGTTGTTGTGTATAGTATACTACAGATAGAAATTGTTAGGTTCATGTGAACAAGATTTCAGTGATAGGCAAGAGAACAGGTCTTGCTTCTCCCACATTTTGGATAAAAAGAGAGTGAATTGTTTTTGTGTCTATTTTTTTACACTTAGATATGTTGCTGTTGTGATGCTCTGTATACTACAGGTAGAAATTGTTAGGTTCATGTGAACAAGATTTCAGTGATAGGCAAGAGAACAGGTCTTGCTTCTCCCACATTTTGGATAAAAAGAGAATGAATTGTTTTTGTGTCTATTTTTTTACACTTAGATATGTTGCTGTTGTGATGCTCTGTATACTACAGGTAGAAATTGTTAGGTTCATGTGAACAAGATTTCAGTGATAAGCAAGAGAACAGGTCTTGCTTCTCCCACATTTTGGATAAAAAGAGAATGAATTGTTTTTGTGTCTATTTTTTTACACTTAGATATGTTGCTGTTGTGATGCTCTGTATACTACAGATAGAAATTGTTAGGTTCATGTGAACAAGATTTCAGTGATAGGCAAGAGAACAGGTCTTGCTTCTCCCACATTTTGGATAAAAAAGAGAGTGAATTGTTTTTGTGTCTATTTTTTTACACTTAGATATGTTGCTGTTGTGATGCTCTGAGGATGTCTACTAACAGGGGTTGTAAGAGTCATTTTGCTGGAAAGGGAGTGTATGAATTTACCCTACCCCTCTATTAGGGCAAGCTGTGACACAAGGTCAATATCTAAGCAGAGTACAGCTGACTGGAATTCAGTTTTCCTTTTCCTAGACTGGCTGCAATACCAAGGCCAAAACCCCATTCTTACCTATTATTTACCCAGAAAAATAGATGGATTCATGCCTTTCCCAAAGGGAATTAGCATGACGGGAAACACAAACAGCCTTGTATAGGATTTGAAGTTTGATCGCTGGTTCCATTTCCTACAATAGTAACAGTGACAGACTGTCTGAATGCTGAATACTGAAAATGACTTGAGTCTTTAAAGAACCATATGTGAGTTAAGAAAGTTTATTCTCTGAATTGATGTTTTGATATGTCCAATTTATTGACATTCATTAATTATATTCTGGTGTACACAGATAAGTGTTCTCAGAATGATTGTTATCCAGCAATGTTTTGGCTGTTGTATCTTCTGGTCTAACTAGCCAGGAAAAATCACTGGCAAGAAGAATGTTTTGAAAACCTGATTGATTGATTGATTGATTTTAACCTGCCTAGGGTCATTTTATGTCTAGAGGTTAGGAAATCCTATTCGTTGTACATTCATATCTACGTTTTTCTATATAGCTGAGTAAGAGTCTTTTTTTTGGGTGGTCAGTTATGCATGGTCCTATCAAATATAGATAATTCTTAAACAGGTTTATTTGACTCATAGATGAGACCTTAACAGGTACTACCAGTCCATCTCAGAGTGTACTTAGGAATGATGGTAATCCTATTTACCAACCCCTCTGCTCGGGCTGGATATGACACAAGGTCAATTTTTAAGCAGAGTTTAACAGGTTTGAATTTAGAGTTTTCCTTCTCCTAGACTAGTTGCCTCACCAAGGCTGAAGAACCCAGTCTGCCCTACTATTTACCCATAGCTGGAGGGAGAATAATTGGATTCATACCTTTCCCAAGGGTATTCATGCTATGTGAAATACAATTAGCCTGGTCCAGGATTTGAACTCGAGTCACCGTGTCCATTTCCTACAATGATAACCATTACACCACGGGCACCTCCAATGATGGTAATGAAGTGGTATTTCACTCTACCAAGAGCTCTAGAACTGGAATCACATAACCATCCTATTAAATATGAATAACTTTTAACCTGATCTATTTGACACATAGATGGAACCTTAACAGGAACTACTGTCCTGGGTCAGAGTGGTTCTTGGAGTAATGGCAGAGGTACTTGACACTCCCAAGAACTTTAGGACTGGAGACACACTATCAGATATAGTTGTGTGTCATAACCAGGCAGCTTTAAGATCTGAGTGCCTCAGAACATGTTGTATAGCCATTTACACAAATATATGCATATATGCGGAAGCATAATCAACGGATAATGACAACTTCAATAACAAACGAGTACACTTCTTTACAAAAATATAAATCTCTCACATTTTATTTTCGAAAGAGTGATGTTCTGTTGTGTGTGAGAGATGATTGGAGACAGGGATGGACTGCTATATTGACCCAAGTTCTTCTCTCGACTATAGGAGCATTTCTTTTGCATCTTGGCTTGGGTTGTTCAGCCAGGGGTCACTGTGGGCCTTAAGCCCTCAATCTGCAGCTGGCTCTCACTTTGGCATCCTGTCTCCGACTGAACTCAACCCGCCAAGGCACATGCTTATACTTTTTCTAATGCCCACCTGCTTCCACTGTTCTTCTGCTTATTTACACAGGTGTATCTCTTGATTGATGGCTCAGTCTAGGGTCAATATATAACAAACATTATATACACTTTACCAAATGTTTGAAATATATGTTTAATATATGAGAGTCATTTGATAAATAAGAGAAATTTATCTATCTATCTATCTCTCTATCTATCTACAAGGGACAGTCAATAAATTAGGTGAATTTATTTAAAAAAGCAAAATGATAGTTTTTTTCAGAATTTTTTTCCACAAATGCTAATCTTCATTGTTTGGAATTGGTTTATAGCAAACATTATTTTAAGCTCAAAAATATTTGTTTTGAGGCTATTCAAAATGACAGCAAATCAAACATAATGCTCCAGGCTAGGTGGCTGAGAAGTCCAAATATTGTGAAATTTACAGAAAAATGTGTGATGTCTATGGAGAAGTATGTTTAAGTAAAAAACATGTTTATGAATTAACTAAACATGGGTTTGCCAATACAACCCTGAGTCAAAAAGACAGTCCATTTACTGAAGACACTGTGACTCACTGGTAAAGAAAAAGTTCTGGGTGCAATAGTCAGTAAAGAAGATCATGCTGACAGTCTTCTGGGACATAAAATCACTATTGATTTTTTCAAAAAAGTTGCAACTGTAAACAGTGCTTCCTACTGCCAACTCCTAAGGCAATATTTTGCCTTATTTATGGTATGACCCCTGCACACTAATGAATTAAGTGAACTAGCAAAAAGGAAATTAAAATAAAACATATTTATTGGGTAAAATAAATGATTTTTTATTAAGCTACAGATTTATTTATTCAGCTTTATATCTGCTCATTTCAATCTCTCCCCTTTTCCATATCCATCATACTTTATATCTTTTCACTTGTAATCCTTTCTGCTTTATATCTGTCTCTTCATTATCTAAAACTTGTTGATTTGCCTTCTCTTTTTCCCAATTTTTCTTTTGTTTCTATTTAATCCCTCAGTCAATCTTACCATTCATTCAGGTAATTACCCAAAGTACATTGCAGTTCATTGTATTATTAAAAGTTTAGCGTGAAGGAATATTGTTATTGTCAGCGAGGAAAATATTTGTTTGTGTTTTTAGTGAGATGTTGTAACATGCATGTGTGTGTTTACGTTGAGTTGTTTCCTTGCTAAGTTTGTAAGGTAAATAAATGAGAGAGAGAGAAGTACGAAGTTGAAATGTTTTTAGGAATAGTTTTTATTTGCAGCATGGGATATAGTGTCTGCAAGCCTCATAGGAAAGGTTGTGAGTAAAGAGACGAAATGGAGTTATGAGAAAGTTGAGATAGCAGCGTGTGTTGTTGGATGTGCGAGGGAAGTATGTTTGCCGTATGGAGCAAAAGTCAGGTTTGCTGTTTGAGGAAATAAACTTTGGAGTCACCGTGAGTTTTGTGTGTCTGGTGGATTTGAGGAGAGGCGTGCATGTCTCCATTAACGTTGCCCAGAGGTGAAATGAGAGTTAGGTGTCGGAAACAGGATTAGGCATCGCATTGACATAGCCAATTTTGTGGATGACATAAAGCTGTTCCTGTGTGTGGCGTATTGAATGTATCTAATTCATATTCAACTGGGATTCCTTGGTCTGAGAGAAACAAATGCAAGGAATCCATAAATTAGATAGGTTCCCTCATGTGTCCATGCTGCTGCTACTATTGAAGAACGGCCAGTGGGACGTCTGCACTGGACGGCGTTGTTCAGCCAAAGAGAGTGTGTTTGGCAGCTTACCCAATTTCTGCTACCCGGAAAGGAGGTTCAGGTGGAATAGGATAGGTCATCCTGATTGGGTGAAATTGGGTGAAATTATGCGTCGAATTAAATTGCACACCAAACCAAAATATGAAATTTCCTTCCACTACAAAAGCATATATTCTATTGTTTTTTCCTTTTGTATTCATTGACAGTTCAACTAAGCAGACACATGTTTTGTGCTTCCTAGGATAAGCATAGGTTCCCTTGTGATGCTTATGAAAGTTTTCTTTTTGTAATAAGTCTTTGTACGGGCTCTTTTTTTAATCACTTTATTTCGACTCTATCACCTTTGAAGCTTTGCCAAGTTGGCTGGGGGTGTAGAATGCACAGACTGCTTCTCTGCAAAGGGGTAAGACTCTCCCAATGAATGTCCTGGATATAACACAAAACAATGAGATGGTGAGGTTCCAGTAATGCTGGAGCTTTGGGGAATGCGGAATACCCCTTCATTGCCATCGCTCCTAGGTCCACTCTGACCCAGAGTAGGAGCAATTGATAGGGTCCTATCTATGGGTCAAATAGAACTGAATACTCATGCTAAACTGAATTGCTTGAAATTGAACTGTTTTGACATTGAAACTGTATTTACACTAAACTGAATTGTTTGAAATAGAACTGTTATGATATTTAACCGTGTGTAAACAAAAACTATACTTATACGAAACTGAATTGTTCGAAATAGGACTGTTTGTCTAAACTGAATAGCTTGAAATAGAAATGTTTTTGAAAATTAAACTGTGTACTTATGCTAAACTGAATTGTTTGAAATAGGACTGTTCATTTGTATAAAAATGGACTTGGCATTAAATAACCTACAAAGGTTGACATGCCATAAACTCAAACAAACAGATAAACAGTTAGAAGTATACACATAATGTTCTATGAACAAGCAGTAAAAAATAACAAAAAACTTACATTGATTAATGTAGGTAAAAGATAGTCATGTCACTATACCATTCCTTACCAGGCTCAGAGACAATGTCTCAACCGTTGAAAGCGCAGATGTGAAAAGATATTGTGTAAAGAGTTTTTTTAAATGTTATGCAACTCACAATGGGTAAAATAGCTAAGGGAGATAATTATTATTGGAATTATGAATACATTGGTACAAAGGTTGGTTGGCTGGTTGGTCTGTTTTTATACAAATAAAAAGTTCAGCGTAAGTACAGTTTAATTGTCAAAAACATTTCTATTTCAAGCGATTCAGTTTAGTCAAATAGTTCAAATTTAAACAATTCAGTTTATTATAAGTATAGTTTTTGTTTACATACAGTTAAATGTCAAAACAGTGCAATTTCAAACAATTCAGTTTAGCATGCAAAAACAGTTCAATTTCAAACAATTCAGTTTAGAATAAGTATGGTGTTTAGTTCTATTTGACCAATAGATAGGACCCTATAAGATGTTACCACTCCGGGCCAGAGTCAACCTGGGAGCAATGGCAATGAAGGGGTACTCTGCATTCCCCAATGCTCCAGTATTATTGGAACCTCACCATCAGATTGTTTAGTGTCTTATTCAGGACACTTGTTGGGGGAGTCTTACCCCTTTGCAGAGATGCAGTCAGTATATTCCTCAGCCCCAGCCAACTGAGCAATTGTTGTTCACATATTCTTTCTTTTTAATACCATTCAAATGCATATAAGAAGTCAAATATTTTTTGTGTATACAAATGCATTTATCTTGCCTTTCCTTAAGTTTTGTTAGTACATCATTGATATACTAAGGCTAATATTGGTCTTTGGAGAGTGAGAATTCAAATAAATACATAAGCCTGTATCTTATTATATAAAAGGTAAAATGTTTTGGTGTGTACTTATTAGTTTATTTTATCTTTCTTTCTGTTGTGTTCAGTTTTAGTACATCATAGAAAAACTAATACTAAGATTTGTCCTTGGAGAGTAAGGACTTGACTAAAATATCTTCCCTATAACAATTATTCCTGTACATGTATACCTGCATATAAATATACAAGCATAAGAGCCAATCCATATACTAAAAATCCCATAATTAAGAAGTTAAAAACTCGTTTCATGGCCCTCGAGTGTATAAATCAAATTTCTTATATCTAATCTGGTGTTTGTATGATAAAATGTGCCGAAGATAATCCAATCGGTATTTGTCAGTGGTTTTAATCTTAACAAAGATATAGTTGTTTTTAAAACTACAATTTTGGGTGGAAAATTCGTAAAAAAAAAAAAAGATTTAATTCACCTTAATGAAAGTAAAAGTTTTAGCAAATTGAAAATATCAGACTATACAATAAGTAAAGTGAAAAAAAAAAGATATGAAATTTAATATGGTAGAATGTTCATGTATCTATTATGGTTAGATTAGGTTATTTAGTTTAATGGCATAGCAACCCTTGATGGTTATTTAATGTCAAATCCTGTTTACACACACTCACACACACACATTATATATATATATATATATATATATATATATATATATATATATATATATATATTATATATATATATATGATTTAAAGTGAATAGTTTGGTGGTAACTTTATTTTCAAACAAGTTAGGGCTCATTTGTTTGCGCACAGTTAAATGGTTTCAAGTATATCTATTTAACATTAATAATTCAATCTAATATCAATCATTTGTTTACACACATTTAACTGGTTGTAAGTGTTGTGATTTAACATAAATAATTCTATTTGATATTAAAAATAACCCCTAGCAAAAGATTGAACAGTTCTATTTGACCCATAGATGGGACCCTAACAAATACAACAACTCTCGGTCCGAGTGGACATGGGAGTAATAGCAATGAAGGGGTACTTCCCATTCCTCAAATCTCCAGAAGTAGATCCTCATCATCAAATGGTTTAGTATCATATCCAGGAAGTTTGTTGGAGGTGTCTTACCCTTCTGCAGAGATGCAATCACTGTATTTCACAGTCACTGTCAACTGGCCTTGTATTTACTAGGATGAGTCAAAAGTTTTGGAATATTCTAGTAAAATGAGGCACAATTTGACAGCTCTGGATGCTTTTGTTGAGGTTGTGAAGGTGACAAATTTCATTGGACTGTGAGATACCAAGCTCACCTGGTACTCTCTGAGTTTTACTCGCCAGATTTGCCTCTATAGCTTGGAGCATGGAATCCACAAGGTTCTTGCAATCTGAACAAAATTTCTTGAACCATCTGGTTACTGCACTGTAATCAACTGCACTGTCTTTTGCACAACAAATGTTTTCAGTTATTTCAGCGGCATAATGGCCCAGTTCAAATTTATAAAGTATGAGTTCTCAAATTAGAATACACTGGATGTTCATCTCTGTGGCTTTCAAATTGTAATATAATGGCCGAGGGATTTCGTTTTATGCCTTTGGGTTTAGTTAGGCTCAGTGCATGGGTTACTTAGGTGCAACATTAACGCAGGTGTTCACACGCGCGTGTGGAGCAGACATATCTCTCAGAGATGTCACAATAGAAACTTGAGATGGGAAACAGGGATAGGGAGTGCAAATGACGTCACACACCGGAAGCATGTGGAGGATTTTGGAAATTTTGAAGAAAGTTAGTTGAGTTGAGTTCTGCCTCGGGAGAAGACAGTTGGCTTTCGCTTGCTCGCTGAAGTCAGGCCAGTGGCCTTTGTGGCAGGTGCCACACGTGTTGGGTTGGAGCAGATGGAAAAGCCAGAATAGAAAGAATGTGTATCTCTCTCCTTATGTCGAAGAACTTTTAAACTCAAAGGTAATAAAAAGTTTCGTACCTGAACTAAGAAGTGTTTTTTGTAAGTGTTTTTTGTGTTTCAAGATTCCTATGTTCCATGTATATATGTTATGAACATTCTATGTACATTTCACATATCCGTATCATGGGTATGGTACAAAATTACACACACAAAATGTCGGCACATCAACTGCAGTAATATTACCAACCACAACAGGTAACTTCCACTACTTGAAATCCTTTGGTCATATGATATACACACTGCAAATTAACACATGCCAAAATATTGCAAAACTTTTGACTCACCCTTGTGCTATGACATTTTACTCTTCATCAGATAATTATTTAGAAACATCTTTAATTCTTGGAATAATATTTAGGAATATTCAGTGTTAGTATATCATAGACAAACTAATGCTAATATTACTTTTTGGAGAATTGGGACTTCCCTCCGACCATTATATCTGCCTGTAAATATACAAGCATAAGTGCCAATCCATATGATTTGATTACATTATGAAGGAAATATAAGTAAAAAATTAGTTTGCATGGATAGCAGGCTTACAATATGCTGACTGCATTCACAGCAGAAGGGTAACAGCACCCCCAAAAGGATAGTCCTGGGTATTACGAGGATTATTAAATAAGTTTCCAGACTTTTTTTGTATGGGCACTTTTATTGATAGTACACACATGAAACTCTAGTCCCCTTCGAAGTAATCTCCTCTGGCAGCAATGCACTTGTTGTACTGTTCCAACAACTTCTTCAAGGCCCCATGGAAGTCCTCTTGTGTGAGCAGGTCAATGACTTTCATCACAGCCACTTTCATCTCCTCAATTGTCTCATAATGACAGCTTCTGAGCTTAAGAAATAACCAAATGTCACAGGGAGCAAGGTCTGGACTATAGGGAGGCTGAGGAACTATCTTGATGCCCATCTTTGTCAAATAGTCTGTGACAAGGATGGAGTTGTGGACTGGTATATTGTCCTTGTGGAAATGCCACTGACCCAATTTAAAGAGTGCTGGCCTCTTCCGACGGAATCTCTTGCTGAACTCCCTTAAAACCTCAACATAGTTACCCTAACCCTAACCGTTTGGCCAATCAAATCTGGTGTATTGACTTCCTTACTCTTCCCACACATCTCATCATCCCTCACAGACTCCCTGCCTTCCTTGAATCTCTTATGCCACTCAAAAACTGATGCTCAATTCATGCATGATGGTTGAAAAGCAGTCTGAAGCATTCCATACGTTTTTGTGGCTTTTTTTCCAAGTTTAAAGCAGAATTTTATTGCATATCGTTCTTCTAAAGTGTCAGATTGCATTTTTGAAATTCACCAGCTGTGACAATCAGGCTTTAGTAGGATGTTTTCCAATTGCTGCTGTAGCTGTTAATTTGAAGCTGAAATCATAAAAATTGGTCAGTCATCTCATAAGATGTATAGCAATAACATTGTGAATTTTCAAGAGTCGAAGACAATTTTAAAGGCCTGTAAAAAAAATTCTGTAAATTTATTGAATACACTACATATCATGAATCTTATTATGAGATGAAGCACTATCAACCATTATTAATTTCTAACAAGGATTTCTTTCATTTTCATTTCTGTTGCTTTTTATCAAAAACTATCCAGACAATCATACCACAGCTAATAATATCATCTTGAATTTTATTATGAGATGAAGTACTATCAACCATTATTAATTTCTGACTAGGATTTCTTTCATTTTTCATTGATATACAGTCATATGATTTTGAGTATTCCTATCTAATGCTAAAAAATCTATACACGATTTTGTAGTAACAAGTAACTATTTGTATTTACTAGTTTCTAGTAACTATTTGAATTTAATTACAATAGTCTTTTGTTTGCACACAGCTATATGATTTTATGTATTCCTATCCAATATGAATAATTTTGAGACAAATCTATTTGGCCCATAGATGGGACCCTATCAGATATGACCACTTCAGGTTCAAATGGACCTGGGACTAATGGCAAAGAAAAGGTGACTATCCACTCCCCAGATCTCCAGAACTGGATCCTCACCAGAAGATGTAGATTAGTATCATATTCAGGACACCCCTTATCTGGGAGTCTCATCCCTCATTGGCGATACAGTATATTCTAAGCTCTGCTAACAGGGGAATCATTCTTCTGGACCCTCTGTATATAATATATATATTTAGACAGCAAATACATTTTTAGACATTTGATTAAATTCAACAAACAAGGATTATTTCAATTTTGTTTGAATTCCTGTGATAAGGAATTATCTTTGAGATAAAAAAATTATCATTATTATTCACCGATGTATTCAGACTTGTATATTCTATCTCACGCAGTTGTAGCTATTCTTAATGCTAATAATTTGCACACGATAATATAGTTTCAAGTATTCCTATCTAATACTAATAATCTACCGAAAATTATTAATTATTATTAATCATTAATTATTAATGTTTCAAATATTATTAGTTTATAGTAACTAATAATAATAATCATTTGTAAGCAATTAAAGCTTTAAATGATTTGCACATGGTTTCATGTATTCTGATCGCATACTCATAATCTTCAAACAGATCTGTTTGATCTGTAGATGGGACACTAACAGGTACTACCACACCAGGTCAGAGTGAACCTGGAAGTAATAGCAATGAAGTAGTGACTCTATATGCCTACTATATTCTATAATAGTTATAATAGATGAATACAGAACATGTGTGGCATCACTCAACTCAATGTATGAGTTGATGTACTTTCAGATGTGATTGCTGACAGATTGATTAAGGTTGTAGATTTGCTGAAAAATTTAGGTTTCTTTTTTTTAACCTCTTCAGTTTGTATGAGTATTTGTATTTGCAAATAAGCTTCCACAAATTAGAAAGAGTATATTTCAGCATTTGGTTTGGCTTTGTTTCTTTGTTTAATGGCATATCAACCTTTATGGGTTATTTATTTTATTCCTTATAAAAAATGGGAGTGGCATTATCTAGCTTATCATGGAGGAGTTGATGGATTCATGCCTTTCTCAATAGAGAATGTACTAGCATGAATGAAGTTACTACAATGTTGCAGTCCAGCATATTAGCCACTACACTATGTTACTTGAATACCTCCCCATTTCTGCATTTACTATATCATGTGATATAATAGTTATCATTGGCAGACATTGACTTGGTGAGCTGAGTTCAAAACCTGGACAAGTCTGTTTGTAAGGCATTTGGAAAAGGAATAAATCCACCTCTTCTCCATGCTATGGGTAAATAGTTTGGTTTCTTTGTTTAATTGCAAATCAACCTCCATGGTTTATCTAAAGCCAAAACCATCCTTGTAGAAGAGCAATATTTATACTATTTAACCTATAGCTGTGGGGATGATGGGGTTCATGCCTTTTTCAAGGGTATTAGTCTGAGAGTCAATGTAATAGCATGGCTGGAGTTCAAACTTGCTTACTACAATGCTGCAGTCTAATATGTCAACCACTATGTTAAGTGTAATAGTAGATCAGACTTGATTCTTTTGCAATTGCAAGAAATAATATAGTTTCAAGTAACTTATGATAATCATTTATAAAACAGTTATAGCTTCAAGTAACTATTTTTAATAAAAATAATGTCAACACAATTTTATTGTTGCAAGTTTTCCTGTCTAATTCCAAATATTTTCACACATTTATATGGGTTCAAGTTTGTGTTTTACTAAGCACTAGTGCCCTCTGGGAGAATCATTTATTTGTTCTTGCTCAATTATGGGTAAATAGTAGGGTAGACTGGACTCTTTAACCTTGGTATGGCAATCAGTCTAGAAGAAGGAAAACTCAGAGTTCACAGCTCTTAGAAACTGACCTTGTGTTATGTCCTGCCAGTGATGAAAGGGTTGGGTAAATACATGTTTGGTTTTAAGTATTCCTATCTAATACTAATAATTTTCAAATAGATTTATTTGACTGATAGATGGAATCATATTACCCCTCTTGGTCAAAGTGGACCTGGGAGTAATAGCACAGTTGGAGAAACTCTGTACTCCTTAGACAAAGTTCACATTTTGGACAAGGCTCAGTTCATGCTAATGCACTCGGGAAAGGCATGAGTCCATCTGTTCTTTCTCAGCTATGAGTAAATAGTAGAGAGACTTGGTTCTTTATGGCAACCAGTCTAGAAGAAAGAAATGTAAATTAATGACCTCAGATAGAACTGGACTTTCATCATCAGATCCAGGGGGTCCCTGTGTTGTTGAGGCTAGCATGCTGAACAACAGCATCTTAGTGAGTTTGAACTCCAGTCAGGCTATCACATTCACTTTCAGACTAATACCCTTGAAAAAGACGTGAACCCCTTTATCCCCCTAGCTATGGATTAAATAGTATCTTTACTTTTCTTCTACAATGATGGCTTTGGCATTAAATAACATACAAAGATTGATATGCCATTAAACAAAGAAATCATGTAATATAATGGCTGAGGAAGTTCATTTTTTTTCCTTTGGGTTTAGTTAGGCTGAGAACCTTTCGGTTCAGTGCATGGCTTACTTAGGTGCAACATTAACGCAGGTGTTCATGCATGCACGCACAGAGTGGACATGCCACTCAGAGATGTCACAATAGCCCAGATGGGAAACTGGGCTAGAGAGTGCGAAAGACGTCATGCACCGGAAGTGCGCGGAAGATTTTGGGAATTTTGAAGAAAGTTAGTTGAGTTGAGTTCTGCCTTGGAAGAAGACGGTTGGCTTTCGCTTACTCGCCGAAGCCAGGCCAGTGGCCTTGTGGCAGGTGTGCACATGTTGGGGGGGGAGGGCAGATAGAAAAGTCATCATAGAAAGATTGTGCATCTCTCTTCCTTATATCGAAACCTTTTAACTCAAAGGTAATAAAAGGTTTCGTACCTGAACTAAGAAGTCGTTACGAGTTTTTCATGTTTCGGGACTCCTATGTTCTATGTATATATGTTATGAACATTCTATGTACGTTTCACACATATCCGGGTATCTGGCTATGGTACAATCAAACCAAACCATATATATGGGTGGGGGGTGTCGTGCAAATACAAATATACTTTTCATATAAATTGCATCGGTACCAGTCATGTACTTGATATAGAAATGGAGATAGAAAGTGTCTGAGAGAGAGAGAGAGAGAGAGAGAGAGTAAGAGAGAGAGAGAGAGTCTAAGTGTGTGTGTGTGTGGGTGTGTGTGTGTGGTAGAGAGGGCTTGTATGTATTTACAAGATCACTCTGACAATCTTTCCAATTTATCCATAGATAGAAGAAGAGACGGATTCATGCCCCTTTTTCTTTTTGAAGGGGTCTTAAACCTTTGTAGGGGATGCAGTCTAGGCCCTGCCAACGGGATGAGTGATAATGGAAGCAGACAGAACGTTTGTAGCAAAACTAAACCAAATCATAAGAAAGGGAAATTCAAGCCAGTACACTGACTTCTTTATATAATACATGCATCAATGTACTTTCAGACATGATTGCTGATTGTTTGTTTTAGTTTGCTGCTTATTCCGCTTGTGTTCATAATTTTTCTCCCAGTTCAATTCATAAGGGTTGAATATGGTAGCTAATCATTGAGATTGTATTTCTGCATTTTTCTGCCCGTTGTGTAAGTTTGATTGTATATTAGACAGTCGTTTTTGTACACCAGTAAGTGAATAAAAATACAGGAATATAATTGATTATTGAACTACGTATTTCAGTATAATGAATACATCTAGATGTACTGGTACACATCCTCAGCAATTTTCTTTGACTGGTTTCATTGTAAGTTTTACATCTTCCATTATTAGACCTCATCAGCCAATCCAGCTACTGGCTAATCAGGCAATGCTGAAAGCAGTGGATTGCTATAATCCTTTCATGTTGAAAATAAAAGGTAAATAAATAGGAGGGGTGTTGTCCCATAGTGTTGGCTTCATCCATTTATTGAAATTACTTGGGTTATTCTGTTTCCATTGTAAAGAACTGTTGTCATAGCAAGACCACAAGGGACTATTTGGTTAAACCAAATTAGTTTCCTTTCTTTTTTTATCTTACTCTTATTTGTTAGTTGTTAAGAAAAAACAAACCTTTAGTTCAATCAAATATGAATAATTATCTAATCAAGAAAATTAATTAAATTTTTATAAATTTGAAAATTTAAATTCTAAATCATAATTTTTGTTATATTGTTGTTATATTCAGTAAAAAATAAACAAAGATGGATTTATAAAAACAAAGTATGTATGAGGATCATTAAATAAGTTTCCAGACTTTTTTTGTATGGGCACTTTTATAGATAGTACACACATGAAACTCTAGTCCTCTTCGAAGTAATCTCCTCTGGCTGCAATGCACTTGTTGTACTGTTCCAACAACTTCTTCAAGGCCCCATGGAAGTCCTCTTGTGTGAGCGTGTCAATGACTTTCATCACAGCCTCTTTCATCTCCTCAATTGTCTCATAATGACAGCTTCTGAGCTTCGGGAATAACCAAAAGTCACAGGGAGCAAGGTCTGGACTATAGGGAGGCTGAGGAACTGTCTTGATGCCCATCTTGGTCAAATAGTCTGTGACAAGGATGGATTAGTGGACTGGTATATTGTCCGAGTGGAAATGCCACTGAGCCGATTTGAAGTGTGCTGGCCTTTTCCGACGGAATCTCTTGCTGAACTCCCTTAAAACATCAACATAGTAACCTTAACCCTAACCCTAACCGTTTGGCCAATCAACTTTGGTGTATTGACTTACCCCTCCCACACCTCTCATCATCCCTCACAGATTTGAATCTCTTATGCCACTCAAAAACTGATGCTCAATCCATGCAAGATGGTCCAAAAGCAGTCTGAAGCATTCCATACGCTTCTGTGGCATTTTTCCAAGTTTAAAGCAGAATTTTATTGTATATCATTCTTCTAAAATGTCCTCACGTCCAGATTGGATTTTTGAAATTCACCAGCTGTTACAATCAGGCTTTAGTAGGATGTATTCCAATTGCTGCTGTAGCTGTTCATTTGAACTTGAAATCATAAAAATTGGTCAGTCATCTGATAAGATGTATAGCAATAACTTACTGAATTTTCAAGAGTCGACAACAATTTTAAATGCTTGTACAAAAAAAGTCTGGAAACTTATTGAATGCACCACATATTTATTCGAGTTCTTTCTTTGTTTTCTGATACACACACACACACACACACACACACACACACACACACACACACACACACACACATATATATTTATATAATTGGATGATCTAGGAAAGAATAAATCAAGAATAAATTGTCTTTTTATTCCAGTTCTTTCTTTTTCTATTCATGTATACATACATACATACATACATATATATATATATATATATATATATATATATATATATATATAGGATATAATTATGTGGTCCAGGAAAGAACAGACAAAGATGAATTTATAAGTATGAGGCATCTTTTTATTCTAGTTGTTTCTTCTGCTCATTTATATATATATATATATATATATATATGGGTGGGGGGTGTCGTGCAAATACAAATACACTTTTCATATAAATTGCATCGGTACCAGTCATGTACTTGATGTAGAAATGGAGATAGAAAGTGTCTGTGTGAGAGAGAGAGAGAGAGAGAGAGAGAGTCTAAGTGTGTGCGTGTGTATGTGTGGGTGTGTGTGGGTGTGTGTGTGGTAGAGAGGGCTTGTATGTATTTACAAGATCACTCTGCCAATCTTTCCAATTTATCCATAGATAGAAGAAGAGATGGATTCATGCCTTTCTCAAGGGCATCAACATAAAGTGAAATACAAACAGCTTTATCTAGGATTTGAACTCAGGTCACCAAATTTATTTCCTTCAATGATAACCATAACAGCAGGATGTGACTCAAGTAAAGTTGGTTTAAATTCACAGTTTTCCTTCTCCTAGACTGGTTTCTGTACCAAGGGTAAAAAAAACTCTTTCTGCCTTAGTATTTACTCGTAACTGGGAAAACAGATGAATTCATGAAATGCTAACCACCATGTTCAGGAGAGGGCTTATAATAGGTTAAGAGCAGAGAGTGACTTTAAATATATAAGCAATGCCCTATTCTTTGAGCCTTTCCTCTGTCCTATTATGCATTTTGTATCTTTCCCACATTTTCACAAACTGCTCAATTCCAATAATTATATCATCCCACTTTTCAAAGTTCAAATGCTTCTTGCCCAGTCGGCTGGGGCTGTAGAATACACCGACTGCTTCTCTGCAGAGGGGTAAGACCCCCACCCAACAAGTATCCTAGATATGACACTAAACAATCTGATGGTGAGGTTCCAGTAGTGCTGGAGCTTTGGGAAATGCGGAGTACCCCTTCATTGCCATCGCTCCCAGGTCCACTCTGGCCCGGAGTGGTAGCACCTGATAGGGCCCTATCTATGGGTTGGATAGAACTAACAGCATACTTATGCTAAACTGGATTGTTTGAGTAAACTAAATAGCTTGAAATAGAAATGTTTTTGACAATTAAACCGTACTTACATTTAAACTGCGTGCTTATGCTTAACTGAATTATTTCAAATAGAACTGTTTTTCGACATTAAAACTGTATTTACACTTAATTGAATTGTTACATATAACTGCTTAAATAGTTTGAAATAGAAATGTTTTTGACAATTAAACTGTGTACTTATGCTAAACTGAATTGTTTTAAATAGAACAGATTATTTACATAAAAATGGATTTGGCGTTAAATAACCTACAAAGGTTGATATGCCATAAAACCCAACAAACCAAACTAAACCAATCAAATGCTTCTCCTCTAAACACCCGTTTCTTCCTGTTATTTATGTTTTTATTTTTTATTCCTGTTCAAGAGAGGTCAGTATCCAATGGCAATAAATGCTACTTTCTTTTCTTTGCACATTGAATGTATTATTTGGTTTGGTTTTATGGCATATCAACCATTATAGGTTATTTAATGCCAAATCTTTTTTATACATATATATTAAAAACATGATTTCTAAACATATTTTGTAGATAACATTTTTGGACGAGCTTGAGCTCATTTTTTTGCCCACAGTTAAATGGTTTTACTTATTTCCATCTAATATAAATAATTCTATTTACTATTAGTCATTTGTTTGCACACAATTGAATGTTTTCAAGTATTGCAATTTAACACTAACAATTCAATCATTTGCTTATGCACCATTAAAAGATTTCATGCAATTCAGTTTTGCATAAGTCATTTGTTTGCTCTCAGTTTAAATGTCAAACAGTTCTATTTGACCCATAGATAGGACCCTACCAAGTGCTACCACTTGGGGCCAGAGTAGACCTGGGAGCAATGGCAATGAAGGGGTACTCTACATTCCACAAAGCTCCATCATTACTGGAACCTCACCATCAGATTGTTTAGTGTCATATCCAGAATGCTCATTGGGGGAGTCTTACCCCTCTGCAGAGACGCAATTGACTGGGCCAACCAATGTATAACATTTTGTCTAGCAGCAGTGTGGCTTTCAGCTGAGTATTGTATCTTTTAGAGATTCCTCCTGAAAAAGAACCCTTCTTTTCCTATAAGGAATAAAAGATATTTTTATTTCAAAATATTCTAATGCTTACAATAAATAAACAAATTTATATATTTACTGGCACATTGGCATAATGATTAGAATGTTTGCCAATTGTCTGAGAGACCAGGGTTTAATCCCAGGTTGATTGGTTTGGTTTGGTTTGTTTGTTTAATGGCATATCAACTCTTTTTAGGTTATTTAATGCCAAAGCTATTCTCCTAGAAGAACAGTAGTGGTACTATTTAACCCATAACTGGGAGGATAAGGGGGTTCATACCTTCCCCAAGGGTATTTGACCGAAAGTGAATGTAATAGCGCGACTGGAGTACAAACTCACGTACTATGATTCCACAGTCCATCACTTTAACCATTATACCATGAGGACACCCTCTAATCCATGGTTGAGTTATACCATAGACTCAAAAAAATGGTACATAATGCCACCTTTTTTAACACTCAGCATTATAAGGTATGGATCAAGAGTAAATGGAACAATCCAGGGAAAGGAGTGTAGGGAATGAATAAATAAATAAAAAATCAAATCTAAAAAAATAAATAAATAGACAAAAAGAAAACTATTAAATTTGAAGAAACTCCCAGAGGTCTCTAACGGAAAAGGAGATGACACATGCGTAAAAAGAAAAAAGGATTTCCTCTTGATAAAGGGAGCAAAGTATTCTTGCTCTTTTAGGCAGTGTCCGTTGAACCAACAACACCATTTTGCTGTCTGGTGTTTTGGGCACCACGCTACATCTTGGGACGTAGTGTTGGTTAGTCCCTTCACCAAGTAAATAAAGGAAAGTATGGAAGAAATGTTTTCGTCTCTTTTCTGTTTCTATCTTTTCTATTTGTATATTTCTTTTGGGACTTTCTTTGGGCAAGGTATTGCGCCGGCCAGTCAACGTAGGGTGAAACAATGTAACCAAAATATGGAGTCAGATATCTTACGGCAACACAGCCTTGCCCTTAGCCCCTGACCTTCAAAAAAAAACTTCAAATCCCACAGGAGTAGCGCCCTCCCCAACATGAAAAGGGAGCCCTCAGGTCACTCTCAACTACAATTGGCTAACTTAACAGGTACTTATTTCAAACTATCTGGTCTTTCATAGAAAACAAAAAAACAAACTCTATTCAATTAGCTTTATAGTTGTTATGCTGAAAGTACTGGTTAAGTTACACAGCAAGAAGCTTGTTCAGTACTTAAATGAGTGACCAATAAGTAAGCATACCAAAGTAACTTTACATTAAACTATTTAACCATCTGTTGAGGACTGAGAAAAACTATTCCTAATTATGTCCACACTGAAAGCAGTGGTTCCTGTCACATCACCAAAGTTAAGCAGCAATGAATTTGTTCAGTACATAAATAGATAACCGTTTAAGAACAATGGGTACTGTAAACAACCTTTGTAAAAGACTGGCCTTAGTATAAAATAACCCAACAAAGGCTAGGGGGTGTCCTCGTGGTGTAATAGTTAAAGCGATGGACTGCGGAATCGTAGTACGCGAGTTCGTAATCCAGTCGCGCTATTACGTTCACTTTCAGGCAAATACCCTTGGGAAAGGTATGAACCCCCTTATCCTCCTAGCTATGGGTTAAATAGTACCACTACTGTTCTTCTAGGAGAATGGATTTGGCATTAAATAACCTAAAAAGAGTTGATATGCCATTAAACAAACAAACCGAACCAACAAAGGCTGACATGCCATAAAACCAACCATCTCCATAATCATTAATATAGATTTTATAACAACTAATTTTGAAAATAAATTCTTGCCGGGCCATCAACTGTTGACAAATGTAAGTACTCAGCTACCTACCTACATTACCCGCCTTCCAATCCCTACCCTTTTTTGACAAGTATCTTATGTTTTGTGGAGTATGTCTTCTAAAGGATTGACTGTTAAGATAACATAATTCAAGTGTTGTATCTTTATGTAAGAAAACAGCACAAGTGTGTGCTGAGATGTACTTGGATGATAATCTTGTCATGAAAGAGATCTCACCACTACAAATCAGATAAGCTATCCACTGCTTTGTCTTCATGTGACTATTACAACTAAACAGTTATGGTATTTGTGGTTGTATTTTACAAGTTTAGCTATGTACTTTCCAAAATTAAAAAGAAACTCACACAAATAAAACAAATATCAGTATATTCTAAGATTCTTGTGTTTTTTGTAACCTAAACCCAGCGAAAACAGCACATTATTTTATAGCAATAGATATAATAAATGCCAAAAAACAAAAAAAAAAAAAAAAGAAATTCCTTAGAATTTTCTTTTTAGAAAATTATGACTTTTCATTACAACTAAGGGATGTTTGACAACAATAATCAAAGAAAATAATCACTTTCTATGTGTGTCTAGACTGGCCCATTGGCGTTGTAGGTAGAGTGTTCACCAATGGCCAGGGAGGCTGGAGTTTAATCCCAGGTCGAGTCATACCAAAGACTCAAAAAATGGTACTTGATGCGGCCTTGCTTAACACTCAGCATTATAAGATTAAGATCAAGGGTAAAGTGGAACAATCCAGGGAAAGGAGTTGTGCCCTCCCCTACACTTCACTGTAGTAGCAAATTGAAAAGGAGCCTTTGGGTTACCTTCAACTATGGTTGCTAACTTTACTTTTACTAATGCGTGTCATTAAAGTTTTATTAAAATTTGTAGCAATGATAAAAAATGGTCCAGTTTTTTCACTGTCAGTTTTTTTTTATCCATTACTGTAAATCTATGCAGGAAAAAACTGTACCAAGTTTTTTGATTGTTTGTTTGTTTGTTTGGTTTTATGGCATATCAACCTTTGTTGGTTATTTAACGCCAAATCCATTTTTATGTAAATAATCTGTTCTATTGAAAACAGTTCAGTTTAGCATAAGTACACAGTTTAATTGTCAAAAACATTTCCATTTCAAACTATTCAAGCAGTTATATGTAATAATTCAGTTAAGTGTGAATACAGTTTTAATGTCAAAAAACAGTTCTATTAGAAAAAATTCAGTTAAGCATAAGCACGCAGTTTAAGTGTAAGTACGGTTTAATTGTCAAAAACGTTTCTATTTCAAGCTATTCAGTTTTCTCAATTCATTTTAGCATAAGTATGGTGTTAGTTCTATTTAACCCATAGATAGGGCCCTATCAGGTGCTACCACTCCGGGCCAGAGTGGACCTGGGAGCGATGGCAATGAAGGGGTACTCCGCATTCCCCAAAGCTCCAGCACTGCTGGAACCTCACCATCAGATTGTTTAGTGTCATATCCAGGACACTCGTTAGGGGGGGGTCTTACCCCTTTGCAGAGGTGCAGTCAGTGTATTCTACAGCCCCAGCTGATTGGGCAACCAAGTTTTTTGGATTTTGGCAAGAGCTTCTCTACATTATAGCCAAGTATATCAACGTTTTAGACAGCATGAAACAAGAACTATTTTATATATATTTTTCAGATGTATCTCTGTCCATTTTAGGTCAATCAATTTGTATGTATCTTGTCTGCTAGGACATGAATAATTACATCACATTTTCAAAGGATTGGTTCTTTGATTTTGCCTATTTGGCTCTAATGCATGTATCATTTCTCAGATAATATCTTTCATCTTGTAGTCATTCATTGAAGTTATACAGAAGGGATTGACTTGTGAGGAAGTATCTCACTGCTTCTATTTATAAAGCTCATAATGGGAGGCATATCTACGTAATGGCCCATTAATATTTTTTAAAGAAAGGGAAAAAAATAACAAAGCTTAAAAAGCATTTTAATACTCTATCAGATTTATAATGTCTTCAAATAAACCACGATTGAAAACTATCATGAATGAAGCCTTATTTTCTAAAATGTCAAAATGTAAAATTTAAATAAAGATGTTGACAATGTTGAATAACTTATATAATAGATTGATGATGTCTAGACTTAAATTTTATCTGAATTTCCAAATCTAAAATTTAAATAAAGATCTAGGCACAGCTGAGCGACTTATATAATAATGTAACGAAATCAAGATATCAAGACTTTAGTTAAAATAGATCCATATTTACCAACCCCTCCGCTCGGGCAGGATATGACTCAAGGTCAATTTTTAAGCGGAGTTTAACAGGTTTGAATTCAGAGTTTTCCTTCTCCTAGACTAGTTGCCTCACCAAGGCTGAAGAACCCTGTCTGTCCTACTATTTACCCATAGCTGGAGAGAGAATAATTGGATTCATACCTTTCCCAAAGGTATGAGTGCTATGTGAAATGCAATTAGCCTGGTCTAGGATTTGAATTTGTGTCGCAGTGTCCATTTCCTATGACGATAACTATTACACCATTTTAGTTAAAATATATCAAAATCTAAAGTTGAGTTAAAAATGTGAACAGCTAAGCAACTTATATAATAAAGGGATACTGTCTAGATATCGTGACATTTAGACAGAATCTAGTTGAATGAGTGCCAATGTAAAAAAAAATATGAAGATAGTTTTTTGCAAGACAACATTGTGCAAATATATCATACTCCATATTCACCTTGTGTAGCATCTGTTATATAGCAGGATTCAGATCTCTCCTGATTTGCGATTTCATTAAAATAAAAAAAAAACACACACATGGCTGGAGAAGGGTAGCATTCGACCAGATGTTAGCGTGACGGCTGCTGCTTAGAAAATGAATAAAATGCGTCTTTGCGCAAGAGGCTCCACGCAGGGCTTCCAGGCGAGAACGCAAGAAATTAATTCAATTTAATAAAATACCCTTTTTCAGCCAATCATAAATCTTCCCCCTAAAAAATTCCCAGAACCGACTTGATCCAAGGGGTAGCTACTTAAGAAGCAAAGATCTGCAAAGGCGTCAGACGGACCACGAGGGTAGAAGGAAGGAACACGCTATGGCCATTAAAAACTCATCTGAACCCAGACGGATTTAACACACCACTTGCTGTGAACAACTGCTGACCTGGCTACAACGCCGCCCTGTCCACAACTACTACTACCACCGAGATCATCTGGTATCCTCACCACCCTCATACCACCATACTTAACAAGTGAGTTTTTCATAACTTATAACAAGTGATTGTACATGAACTCTGGTTTCACACACACTCCTCAATTCACTAACTCGCTGGATATTGTACGGTACAAAATTTGTACAGTTGATTCTTCGTTTTATCACCTTGTATTTCCTTCTTTGTTAATATAATTGTTTAAAACCTTCAACTTGTGTTTATCTTTTCCTTGCCACCATACGCTAAATATAACACATTGTTATATTCTGAGTTGTGGGCGAGAAATGCGTATGGTTGCAAAACAAAGAACGTATAGATACTCACAATAACACAGTAATGATGTTATAGAAATTTTTTATAGATAGATTAAGTACAGAGAGTAGAACGGAGAAATACATTCACAGTCAAAGAATGAATTCAGTGGCAGTAGCTACAAAGTTCATGTACTGTACTTGTCTTGTGGTGAAGGGATGGTTTTCTCGGAATCAGGATACGTTGGTAGCTGCGGAGAGCGTTTGATGTATCGGATGGCAGGCGCCAGACGGGATGAAGAATCCTTAACACGGGTCGTGTGAGGGAACAAGTCTGTGGTGTAGGAACGCAACTGAACTGATGATTGTTTGGTCCGTCTATTTATACGTTTTCTGTAGGCTCAGAACGGCAATTTTTGTGCCCCGCGGGAAGCGTTCCGATTGGATATTTATTAATGTATTTTTTTTTTGTTAATTTATCGCAAACGGAAGTTCTGCGCGGAGCCTATGCGTGAGCGACTAACTTTTCATTTTTAGTTGAGAACTCGAAGTGTTAACTTCCGTTTCTTTTTTCTTTTCTTCTTTTCTTTCTTTTTGTTTTTTCAAATCAAGGCAAGATCTCGTCTTGTAACAACATCTTTATAGGAAATGAACTAGTCAAGCTGATTTCAAACCCTGGAGAAAGCTGTTTGCATTTCATTTTGAGTCAATATCCTTGATAAAGACATTAATTTATCTCTTCTCTCCCCAGCTATGAATAAATAGTAGGATAAACCTAGCTGATAAGCTTTGGTAGGACAACCAATCTAGAAGAAGGAAAACTCAGAATTCAAAGAGCTGTACACTTTTTAAAAATTGAGCTTGTTTTACATCCAATATATACTGGAGGGCTTGGGTTAATAATACCTTCAATATTCTTCAAAGCTAGTTCTGCACAACTTTTTCTTGTTTCCTTAACTGAAGATTCATCTCAATGATAAGAGATCAGAGGATGTGGAGGACTTTTAAAAAAATCAAAAAAGGAGTTTCAGAGTTTCTTTGATCAATTGAAAGCATACTGGAATAAGTGTGTTGAATGTCAAGAGGAGTATTTTGAAAAAAAATTAAGGTTTCAGTCATTATCCATTTCTGTCTCGGTAATTAAAGCTCCAGTCTTGATACTTTTTGAAGACTCTGGACACTTTTTGAACACAGCCCATATTTTGAAAAAAATGAAAGTTTCAGTCATTGTCCACTTCTGTCTCAGTAATTAAAGCTTCAGTCTTGATACTTTTTGAAGACTCTGGACACTTTTTGAACACAGCCCATATTTTGAAGAAAATTAACTTTTCATTCATTGTTTATTTCTATTGTAGGGAGACAATAAATAATTATCTCCCTCGGATATTGGGGGGCATGTCTTTTGGACATCTCATTGTCACCTGAAAATCCCAGAATCCATTTTGGTCTCTTCTTGTCTCTGAACAGGTAAGATGTACATTTTTATCTCTGTTTGATGAAGAGTAGAAACTTTTTCTCATCACCCAATGAATGACGTCTCTTGCCTCGACACTGAAATGTAAAGCCCACAAGACTATGACAACCTATTAACTCAAGTAAAACTTTTTAGTGTTTTAGTATCCCATTTGTATACTGTTTGTTCATAAAACAATAAGTGCACACTTCATCTATCTGTAGACATTTGTATATTTTTCTTAATACTTCTTCTATGTATAGCATGTATGAATTAAATGTTCATATATGTGTAAATAACTTGTCTTTCTTTTTATGCATTGTTAGTGTACTTCCCTAGCACTAACCAATCCAATACTGTCATGGTTAATACAGTTACTGTTTTGATGCTTTTTGATCACTCCTAATATTTTGAAGAAAATTAATGTTTCATTCATTGTTTATTTCTATTTTGGTAATTACAGCCTCAGTCTCAATAGATTTTGAACACAGCTCATAATCACTTCATTTACTATAACTGCTACTACTAATTATTTATATATAATGGTTATGAAAACGTTTCTAGTCTTAAGTGTGACGAATGTGTTTATAAAACAGGGTGTGTATCAATTTTTTTCTCTAAAGTGATAATGTGTTCCTCAAAAGTTTGAAAAGTACACTCAAACTGAATGTACTACAGACAATTGTCACAAGCCTTTGGGATAAGTGCTCAAAATGAACTAAAATGCAAACAGCATGAGACTGCAGGTTGACCCTCGCTAGGTTTGGAAAGATTAAGATGGGAAAGTTGGGAAGTTTTGGATTAGACAGATAACAGAGGAGTGTATTTTTAAAACTAGTGATGCTTAAGGTAAAAGATAGCAAAATAATGAGTTAGATGAATTGTGTTATATAGCAGGATTCAGATCTCTCCCGATTGATCCAAAGCAGCGAAAATCTTCAAAGGCGTCAGACTGGCCTATCGAGGGTTGAAGCGAAGAACACGCTATGGCCATAAGAACCTATCTGAACTCTGATGGATTTTTGACACACCACCTGCTGGGAACAACTGCTGACTTCGCTACAACGCTACCCCATCCATGACTGCTACTACCACCAAGATCATCTGATACCCTTCCCACCCTTATACCACCATACCCACCAAGTGAGTTTCTTAACTTATAACATACATAACCATACATGAACTCTGGCTTCACACACACCTCAATTCACTCTTTCACTTGATATTGTACGCTATAAATTTGTACAGTTGATTCTTCACTTTATTGCCTTGTTTTACTCTTTTGTTAATATAATTGTTTAAGAACTTTCAACCTGTGTTTGTCTTTTCCTTGCTACCATACGCTAATTACAATTGATTTAACTGAGTTTAACTGGCTCATTGACCAGTGGGTAAAGTGTTCGCCAATGATCTGGGAGACTTGGGTTAAGTCCCAAGTCGCGTTATGTCAAAGACTTTAAAAATGGTACTTGATACCTCCTTGCTTAACACTCAGCAATATAAGGTACGTATCGAAGGTAAAGTGGAGCAATCCAGGGAAAGGAGTAGCGCCCTCCCTTACACCTTGATGTAGTAGCTACTGAAAAGGAAGCCTTCTGGTCGCCCTCGACTAAAGGTCACCAACTACTTACTTAATTGAGTTTGAATTCTAGTCGCACTATTACATTCACCTTTGGACTAATACTCTAGCAAAAGTATTAACTGTCTTATTCTCCCAGTTATAGGTTAAACAGTACCACTATTGTTCTTCTCCAAAATGGCTTTAGTATTGAATAACCCGAGAAGGTTGATATGCCATTAAACAAAGAAATTAGTTAATCAAACAATATAGTTAAGTCTTAGATGACTTTTAGACATGCATTTAAAATAATCTCTGGAGTAAATGTTGTATTTTGACCTTCGACCCGGCCAAACTTGCCATTCCAAGGTGATGCACCGGAAGGAAGTGACACATCCCAATGGCAGTTATGAGAGGAAATCGCGTAGGCGTGCTTGGCTAACAAAATGGGACAAGGTAAAAAATCCCATGGTACACTTATAGACTGATGCACCGGAAGAGAGTGACCTCTGAACTGCATGGCAGTTATTTCCACTTGATGAAGATCAAACATGCCATTCCAAAGATTGAGTGGGTGATTGAGTGGGCGTTGAACTATTATATAACTCTGTCAAGACAGAGAGAGTTGGAGTTAGAGACGAGATGTGATAGGGAAAGCCACTCCCGGCCGAAGGGGTCCTTGAGGCCCCCAGTAGTTTCGGAGACCCATTGGTGACAAGAAATGGTAGAGAAAGCCAGCACTCAGCAGAAAGCTGAGCCCATGGGCCTCCGGTTGAGCAGCCCTGGAGAACAAGAAAGACACAACGCTGACGGCCATAAGAGTGGGGGTCAATATATTGCAGTTCTGTTCAGTCTCCAACTCCCTCTCACAGTAAAACCCTGAGTAACCCTTTTCGAACTCTTAAAATAAAGTGAGAGGTACATATTTTTCTAAAGAAGTCTTCGCTCGTCCTTTGTCATTGTGTTGTTGTGATTCATTCTGTGTGTGTATGCATGTGTATATGTAGATGTGAATCAGCATATGACTATATAACATAGAGGCCTGCCAAAAAAAAAAGAAAGAAAATATTTTGATGCATATTCATATGTATATATATATATATATATATATATATAAAGTGAAGTCATAAATAGTCTTTTGATATGTACATGAAATAATCTTCAGAATAAAAGGTCAGTAAAAAAGGAGAGTACTTTTGACACACACTGATACATAATGTGGGGGTCAATATATTGCAGTTCTGTTCAGTCTCCAACTCCCTCTCACAGTAAAACCCTGAGTAACCCTTTTCGAACCCTTAAAATAAAAATGTCAAAATTATAGCAGAATTTTTATATATAATGATAATGTTAACTCTTTATTTCTTTTTCAACATGATACAACATTTCATTCTCAGTCTATTTATTTGATAAATGTTCAGGATTAATAATTGTAGAGGAATTATTACAGAAAATGTGGAATAAGAGATATTGATCTCTTTAATGTAAATTATTATAACTACTACTACTACTAATAATAATAGTAATAATAATAAAAATAAACTCAAGAAGAGCAGTAAAATTACTCGTACTTAGGAACATTGGAAGTGGACACCATCAAACAAACTGGGATGAAAGAAAAAATAAGAAAAGAATACTCGCTAAGTTTTAAAAGTAGATAAATGAGAGAGATGAAGAGGTAAGAAGACGACGATGCCGTAAGGTTTTATATGAAGGTTTTTTATGGCAGCATAGAATAAAGGGTTTACATTTATGCTGCATGTCTTGTAGAAAGGAAAGAAGTTAGGAAACGAAATGAAGTTATGATAGAGTTGAGAAAGCGTTTTAGCAGCTAAATGCCTGAGTGAAAAGTGCATTGTTAGGTTGAGGCATTCATTGTTGGATGTGCGAGGGAAATATGTTCGCCATAGTGTAGCAAAAGTCGTGTTTGCAGTTTGAGGACAGAAACATTTGTAGTCACTGTGAGTTAGTGGTTCTGGTTGTTTCGGGGAGAAGCATGAATGTCTCTGGAAAATATTGCCCAGAGGTGAAGTAGCTAGGCGTCGGAGCGGAATTTTGCATCGCAGTTGACATAGCCAATTTTGGGGGTGATGTAAAGTTGTTCCTGTGTGTGGCGTATTGAATTCATCTGATTCATATTCAACTGGGAACCCTTGGTCTAAGAGAAATAGACGCACGGTGTCCATAAATTAGACTGCTTCCCTCAATGTGGTGTGATGCTGCTGCTGCTATTGAAGAGCAGACAGTAAGACGTCTGTACTGAACGAAGGAGTTCTGAGAAAAAGAAAGTGTCTGGCAGATTTCCCCAGTTTGTGCTGCCCAGAAAGTGAATCCAGGTGAATAGGATAAGTCATCCTGATTGGGTGAAATTATGCGTCGACCCTAACGGTCGAATTCAATTACGTGCTAAACAAAAATGCGAAATTCTTTCTGCTACACACTCAAGAAATGGCTTAAACAATATGTGTCAAGAAAATGAGGTGGAGGACTTGTCAATGTTGAGGATTGTGTAGATGTATCAATACAAATACTGGAGGAATATATTAAAAAGAGCAAAGAAAGACAAATTACCGCAGCCAGTAATAGCTATGGCAATATATAAACAAACAGAAAAACAACAAAAACTTGAAAACAGCAATGGGAAGAAAAACAACTGTATCAATACTTTAAGTGACAAACAGGGGAGATTGCATATAAGAAGCCCTAGACATGGCTAAGAAACTGAAACCTCAAGAAAGAAACTGAATCTGTTAATAGCAGCACAAAATAATGCCATAAGGACCAATTATATAAAAGTAAAAAATTTTAATATGCAACAAAATGGCAAGTGTAGGTTAATCATGACTGATAGGAAAGGTGATCCTCCAGGAATTGTGCAAGAGATTAAAATTTGACCATGCTGGCAAATGGTATATACATCCTAGAAAATGAGATGTATAAAATTCTCTAAGAATTTGGAATACAAATGGATCTCTAAATCTTGGCCAGAAGACCAGACCAAGTGTTAATTAACAAGAAGATAGCAATTTGTTTATTAGAGGATTTCGCTGTTCCAGTGAACCACAGAGTGAAAATAAAAGAAAGTGGATCTTGGATCTTGCTAGAGAACTGAAAAGGCTGTGGAACATGAAGGGGATGATGATACCAATTACATTTGGTGTTCCAAAAGGCCTGGAAAAGAGACTGGGTTAACTGGAGATTTGAAGAAGAGTCAAAACCATCCAGACTTCAACACTGTTGAGATCAGCAAGAATATTTAGAAGAGTCCAGGAGACCTGTGGAGATTTGCTCTCATTTAGACTTCAGTAATAAAAACACTAGTTCAAAATGGTGAATAATTCCTAAGGGATGACAATAATAATAATAATGAAAATCAAAGAAAAAATTAAAGAAAGTGAAAATAAAAGAAAGTGATAAGTTAGACAAATACTTAGATCTTGCCAGAGAACTAAAAAAGTGATGGAACATGAAGGTGATAATGATATTAATTGTAATTGGTGCACTTGGAACGATCTCCAAAGGAGAAAAGGACTAGAAGAGTTAGAAATTAAAGGATGAGCAGAGACCATCGAAACTACAGCATTGTTAAGGTTGGCCAGAATACTGAGAAGAGTCCTGGAGACCTGAGGGGAAATACTGTCACTCAAACTCCTGTAAAAGACCATCAGCAAACACTGGAGTAATATAATAATGACATAAAACAAACTAACCCTCTTGCTTTCACTTTCAAAATCCTTGTTATTTTAGAAAGTCTTTACAGGAAGTTTAAGGTTTCAAGAATATTGTGGAGTGTTTAGATATGTATATGTGTTACATAAGCCACAATTAATGCCATGTGCGAAATGGACATATAATGTTCATAACGATAGAATATATAAAGAACATAGGAATCTCGAAATTCGAAAACACATAACGACTTCTTGTTCAGGTATGAAACCTTTTTATTAACTTTGAGTTAAAGGTTTCGACATAAGGAGGAGAAACACAATCTCGCTATGCCGTCTTATTCATTTGGCCCCTATCTCATGCGGCACCCACTGCGTGCAAATTTGTCTCGCATCTGCGAGCTCCAAAAGTCGATCTTCCTCGTTTGGCCTCTAGTTTTCGACTCCCTAACTTTCTTTCAATTCTCCACAAACCTCTGCGCGCTTCCGGTGCATGACGTCATTTGCACTCCGTCACCCGTTTCGTCTCGGACTATTGTGATATCTCTGAGTGACACCTTCGTCTGCCCGCGCGTGCCCACGTTAACATCTGCATCAATGTTTGCACCTAACTAACTCATGTGCTGAGCCGAAAGGTTCTCAGCCTAACTAAACCCAAAGGCATGAACCGAAATCCCTCTAATGTCACTTCAAATGTTAATGAACTTTTATGATTTTAAACTATCGCTATATCTGCTAAATAAGTGGTTTACAACCCCACATAAGTTTATTCTGGGGATAATTTTCTGATCTAAATTTGTAATTTTTTTTCAAACTTAATTTAAGAAAAAAAATGAAGCTCAGAAGAAAATTTGAAGTTGTCCAATTTAATGAAAGAATGTTTTTTTTATTTATCGATTTATTTTAACAGCATTCCAACCCATTTAGGGTTATTTTATGCCTAGAGGTTAGGGAATTGTGTACATTGTACATTTATATTCAAAGATCCAGTGGGCGATCGTGAGGGCGTTGAATTGTGTACATTGTACATTTATATTCAAAGATCCAGTGGGCGATCGTGTGGGCGTTGAATTATTATTTAACTCAGTTGAATTCGAGTCCAAGTTAGCAGTTGCCAGTAGAATTCCAGACAGCTAGAGACCAGATGTGGTATGGAAAGCCACACCCGACCAAGGGGGCTCTTGGAAACCCCGATGGAGTTTAGGTTCCAGAGAAGATGCTGATAAGATGCAATGAAGAAAGCCAGCATCCGGCAGAGTAAGCCCCTCGGCCCCCGGTTGGGCAGCCCTAGAGAACAAGAAAGACACAACGTGACGGTCATAACAGTGGGATCAAGATATTACAGTTTATGTTCGGTCTCCAGCTCCCTCTCACATGCAACCCTTGAACAACCCTTTCGAACCCTTGCAATAAAGTGAGAGGTAAATATATTATTGTTAAAGAAGTCTTCCTGCGTCCTCCTTCCTGCGTCGTTTGTTCCTGCATCTGTTATCATTGCGTCGGTATGTATCCAGTATATATATGTATATTTCTGCATGAATCAGCAGATGACAATATAACACCAGGTCCACTCTGGCCCTGAGTGGTAGCACATGAAAGGGTCCTATCTATGGGTCAAATTGAACTGTTTGATATTTAAACTGAGTGTCAACAAATGGTTTATGCAAAACTGATTTATCAAAAATAGAACTGTTTGATTATTTCACTGTGTTTAAACAACTGATGTTGAATTGAATTGTTAGTGATACATAGCAAAACTTAGAACCATTTAATTTTGTTGACATATACTAATTGAATTGTTAGAAATAGAACTGTTTGATTATTTAAGTTTGTGTATCTTCAAAATATGTTTACAAATCATATATCTAATGTACATGTAAAAACAGGATTTGGGATCAAATAGCCAACAATGGTTGATATGCCATAAAACTAAACCAAATCAAATCAGAGAGCTAGAACTGGAGCCTCACCATTAAATTCAGTTTTGTGTCATACCCAGGATACCTCTTTTTAGGGGGGTGTTACCTCTATGCAGAGAATACAGTCAGTATATTCTAATCCCCACTGACAGAATAGAGTATTTTTTGTACAAGTATATATTCATCATTAGTTGTTTATAATAAAGTTGAATAACATTTGTTATATTCTATTTTTATTTTTATTTAATTTTTAAAAAAAGTTTAGAAAAAATCTTAAAATGTTTTCCTTTGTATTTTTTAAAAATTTTACTATAAGTGTAAACATTGAACAAAACAAACAGGGAGTGAATTTAACTTTAAAAAATTTACCAGTCGTAAATAGGAAAATAAATATTGAAAACCTGTCTGCTATTTACTAACATTTTCCTCCTTACCTTTTGTTCAATTCACTAAGCATGAATTCAAATTTAGGAAACTAGTTTACGTGAGAATGGAGATCCAGTAAAAAGATATGTTCTAAAAGGCATTTGATCCTTTCTTTCATCGGATCTTTCACATGATAATGTAAACAAATATGGTAACCAGAGATACAAATATCGTCAATAAAAAGTAGCTTGAGCCTTTTGAGACAGACAGAAAAAAAAAAAGATACAGACTTTCTTTGCTAAAGCGGACATAAAAGATACTTGTTTACATATGTATGGAGCATTTTGCAAATTCTTTTCATTGTTTTAAGATCCACACATGAAGGAACTCCTGTGATCCTAAAGGCACAAAAAATACTGGAAAACTGTTGAAGCATTGCAAAGATAAAAATAGTACCTTGCATGTCTGGCCTTGTGTCAGATTAAGCTAAGCTTATAAAATAATCTGAGTGCTTCTTTTTAGAGTAGGGATTATCATACTAGTGTAAAAGTCTATTACTATTGAAGAAAGATTGATTACCTTTGACTCATGGCCTTGTGCCTGACTAAACTAGATCTTATGAAATTACTTGAGCATCTATTCTTATATTACAGATTATCATACAAGTCGAATGGTCAATTACTATTGTAGAAAGTTTGTTTCTCAATAAGTACTCTATATTCATGGTCTTGTACCAGATTAAGCAAATCCAACATTATGAAGTACATGTAATTTTCCTGCTTTCCAATTGTTACTATGAAAATGAATTCATCTAACAGAAAAGAAGTTTGCTCATAATATTTTTTATATAAATTAAGATATGATTATAGTTCTTTGAAAAATTTAAAGAGCAATACTTTTTAATTTAAGTAAGAGACACTTAAGAGATTTATTAATTTAAACACTTTTGTTTTTTTGTTATGATTGTTAATTCTTACGAAGCAATCACATATGATTATTTTATCTCACCAGCTTGAAGAACTAATAATAAACCTAATTTGTAATGATTTTAAGAAACTATTCATATTCATATTTTAAGAAACTATTCATATTCAAATTATATGGTTTTAAGAAACTATTCAATTTCAAATTATATGGTTATAGGCAACTAGTCTAGCTGAAGGAAAACTCTGAATTCAAACCTGTTAAAATGGATGTGCCCGTGGTGTAATGGTTATTGTCGTAGGAAATGGACACGGCAACACAAGTTTAAATCCTGGACGAGACTGATTGCATTTCACATAACACTAATACCCTTGGGAAAGGTATGAATCCAATTATTCTCCCTCCAGCTATGGGTAAATAGTAGGGCAGACTGGGTTCTTCAGCCTTGGTGAGGCAACTAGTCTAGGAGAAGGAAAACTCTGAATTCAAATGTGATTAATTATTTTAGTGTGACAAATGATTTGTTCACTTTTTTCTTCTTTTGAAGTTTGAAAAGTTAATTTTTTACCATTAATTATATCTTGCAGCAACCTGGATGCTCATTGATTATGATTTATTGTTTGAGACATCCTCTAGAGAAATACATTTTTATTTGGTGGCTATACATCAAGCTCTTGTGTATATAGGATTAGATAAACTAACTCTTTCTCAATTATTCATTTAGATTTGGTTGCTCTGCATTTAACTGATTGTCTACTGAAGACAGACAAACAAACCTTTCTCAATTATTAGTATAGGGTTATTAGTTCTACATCAGACTGTTGGTTGTCTGTAGAAGAGAGACAAACTTTTTCCAATTATTAATATAGATTTGGTAGCTCTATATCAAACTGTTGGTGATCTCTAGAAGACAGGCAAAAAAGCTCTTGCAAGTCATTAATATAGATTTGATAGCTCAACATTAAAGTGTTTTGTTGACTAAACCAGGCAGACAAACAAACTCTTGCCAATTATCAATATAGATTTGGTAGCTCTTCATCAAACTGATCAGTTGTCTCTTGAAGACAGACAAACTCTTGGCAATTATTAAGATAGATTTGGTAGCTCTATATCAAACTGTTTGGTTGTCTATAAAAGATTGACAAAAGAACTCTAGTCAATTGTTACTATACATTTGGTCACTCTATATCAAACCTTGGTCTATTGGCAGTGCTGAGAATATGTCACTTAGAACCCTTATAAATAAAACCCCCACTAGAAAAAGGGTTGTTCTGTGTATAACATAGACCTGTATTTGTGGTTCCACTCTAGTACTAGCACTTTGAGGAGTATGAATCAACTCTTCATTGCTATTACTCCTTGTTTCACTCTTATCTAGAGTGAGAGTATCCAATAGAATCCCATCCATTGGTTAAATAGATCTGAGACTATCTAAAATGATTTTAAGCTATATTTGCTCTTATGGGGATTACATCCCTTGTCTGCCAATGAGTGCTGCTATTTGAAACTGGGTGAAACAAAAGATCCTTAACTCTTGCATCTGCCAAATAGTACAGTTAATGGCCACTAGAGGGCATGACTAAAGAAACATATAAAAAATGGGTGCAACAAAGTCAAATCCCTTTTTTGCAGTGCCTCGAAACAGAATATTTATCTTTAATCTGCTTTTTATGTACTTTTTTAACATATCATGTCTTTCTTGTATTTATTCTATCAATTTTTCTCAAATAATAAAATGACAAACAGGGAGGGAGATTTAGGTAAATAAATATGAGTTAATCTGTTGCAAATGATTTTGTGAGCCAAATAAATGGGAGTTTTTCCCTTTTTTTTTTGGCTTCGAATAAGGGTATAAGGTAAGAGTTAAAGACTGACTGAATGGTTAGAGTAGGGGATTATTTCATGTTAGTTTGGAAGTATTAGTATAGGATAGATTTGGGGGGGATATGTGTAAGTCTTGTTAAGTATAAATCAAGGACGTGGACGAGTATTAAAATACCATCTTACCTCGGTACCGAATCCAGAAGTAGTCAGACGAAAGCGGATGAGGTAAAGATGGTATTATATATAGTATCGGAGTGTGGAATGCCCTGTTTTTCATTGGCTGTTACTGAATGACAGATGTCTATAAGAACAGCCAAAGCCTGGCCTTATTATTTTTTGCTTTGGTGGAGGCACGAGTGTAGCACGTCGCGATCAAAGAGGCGGCTTGGCTCTTCCAGAGTCATGCCGAGGTTTCTGTCGGAGCCGATATGATGCATATAACCCGAAATCGGCGATGAAGACAGTGTATCACTGAAGACCTACCGTGATGCATCTAGGATGTATGATTGAAATGTTGTTTTTAATTTGTCATGAATTGTTCTTGCCTCATTTTACACAAGGAAATATTTAACCATTTCCTTAGATATAAGTATCCAAATTATTATCTCTCACTCATTTAATGTTAGCAGGGAGTTATGATACACAAATAGAAATTTGGTTGTCAGTACTATGGGTTCTACTACACTCTTAAAGCAATGATATTTCATTTAGTTTGGTTTCTTTGTTTAATGGCATATCAACCCTTGTTGGGTCAATGATATTATAATAAAGTATGAAGTGTTTACATATAAAAAATGACTGAACTTTATTAATACATTGCCTCTTAAACATTGATATTGAAGTTTCATAGGAAGAGTGAGTTGAATATACATAATAGTTTCCAAATAATCATTGTTATTAAACAGTAATAGTTAACTGGAACCATATTGCTAGGAAATTATTACTATTAGATAAGAAAATTTTTAACCATATTACTGTAGGCAAATTATTACTGTTAGGTAGGAAAACTTTATCCCTATAACTGTATGCAAATTATTACTGTTAGATATGAAAACTTTTAACCAAATACCTGCATGCAGATTATTACTGTTAGATAGGAAAACTTTATCCATATAACTGTATGCAAATTATTACTGTTAGATATGAAAACTTTTAACCAAATACCTGCATGCAGATTATTACTGTTAGATAGGAAAACTTTATCCATATAACTGTATGCAAATTATTACTGTTAGATAGGAAAACTTTAAATGATATCAATGTATTCAAATTTTTTGTATTGATAATAGTTAATCAAAGCTATAGTAATTTAAATATGAATAGTTTCTTAAAACCATATAATTTGAATATGAATAGTTTCTTAAAACCATATAATTTGAATATGAATAGTTTCTTAAAACCATATAATTTGAATATGAATAGTTTCTTAAAACCATATAATTTCTAACCAAAGACTATCTATGGTCAAATGTATTTGTTTTTAAATTGCTTGAAAAAGACCTGACTTCAACATTAAATAACCCAATAAGTGTTGATATGTCATAAAACCAACCAAATAAACCAAACCAACAAAATTAAGTATTTTTGCTGCCTATGGAGGGTAGACAAACAAAGTCTTCCCAATTGTTAATATAGATTGTGAATTTGAAAATATCATTCCTAATTTATTTCTGATTGTAAATATTTTATTTGTATAGAAATTATTTTAGATTATAACTATCTATTCCAGAAAGGTTTGCTCTAACAGAAAATATTGTTAAATCATCTATTTGATTTACATTGCTACTGTAGAGAGTTTCATTTTCACTGGGTGACCTACAACTATGGCCTTGTGTCAAATTAAGTAAGCTTACTAACTAACAAGATAGTATATCTAAGGTAGTGACTGGTTTACAAGATCATGTTGCTGTCTAATTCAGAAATGCACTAAATTTGATCCTAACTGGTTACCCGAGGAGTGTGAACTGTGCTCAACTAGGCTAAACTTAGAAAAGAACATTATTAATATAATAAGTTTCATCCTCATCATGTGCTCTGAGATTCTAGCTTTGTGCCCGATTAAACTAGGTTTAAAAGATAATGTGCTTTTCTAGTTAAAATAGTTATTAATACCAATGCCCGTGGTGTAATGGTTATCATCGTAGGAAATGGACACGGCGACACAAGTTCAAATCCTGGACGAGAATGATTGCATTTCACATAACACTAATACCCTTGGGAAAGGTATGAATCCAATTATTCTCCCTCCAGCTATGGGTAAATAGTAGGGCAGACTGGGTTCTTCAGCCTTGGTGAGGCAACTAGTCTAGGAGAAGGAAAACTCTGAATTCAAACCTTTTAAACTCCACTTAAAAATTGACCTTGTGTCATCCTATTTACCAACCCCTCCGCTCGGGCAGGATATGACACAAGGTCGATTTTTAAGCGGAGTTTAATAGGTTTGAATTCAGAGTTTTCCTTCTCCTAGACTAGTTGGTATTAGTGCTATGTGAAATGCATTCAGTCTCATCCAGGATTTGAACTCGTGTGTTGATACATTTCCGAAGGGCATTAGTCTAAAAGTGAATGCAATTGTGTGACTCAAGTTCAAATTCACTTACTACAATGTCACAGTCCACCAAATTAACAACTAAGCAATTTGGACTTCCCCAAGACAGATATGAATAGACTGAGAAATTAAGATTTAAGAAATATTAGTCAAATGGGAATAATGATGATAAGGCTACAATGTGATAGAAATAGAATAAAAGAATCCTTGTATGATTGGCTATGAAGACTTCACAGAGATAGAGGTTTTGTTTAGATCAGAGGTGAGGAACCCTTGGCCTTGGGCTGCATGCAATATTATAAACCAACAAGTACTGCTTTTGACAGCCTTGTTAAAAGACCAATTACAATTGAACGCTTCCATTTTAGAACCTGATATCCTCATGTTTTTGCACAAAAAAGCAATCTAAAAAGTCATTAAGATGTTAGTAATGTTTTTCATTTCTTTTACATGGTATGTATTAAATTTTGACTATGCTATTAACTTGAAGTTTAAACTTTGCATTTTGTTGTCAACATAATAGAATCTATTGAGTGCACCTTATTTACTACACAATAAATTTCAATGTAGCCTTTAAACATGAAAATATTCCCCACCCTTATTTTAAAGAGTCAGCTTTAAAACCAGATATAATCAGATCTTGGAAAAGTGTGTCCCTTGTGTAATGTGAGATAGAAGGAGAAGGAAACTTTCTCTGAGTACACGAATATAATTTACAAGTGTAAATGTCCAAGAAAACAATAATCTGAAAAAGAAGTGAAATTCCTTAAATATTTTTGGAAAATGATCTGCTTAAAATTTTACGAGCTATTTGATTACTTAAAACAAGGATTTTATTGGCACTAATTTCTAATGTTGGTCATTTGATTCTCACTGGGTGTCCTATACTTCTGAACTTGTGCCAAACCAAACTAAGTTTAGTAAATGACTATAGTTATAGTATTCTAAGAATTAAATGAACAATTAGATGAGCCTCATCATCAAATAAAGTCATACCCAGGATACACATTTTGTTTAGGTAAGGGATCTTAACCGTCTGCAGGTGGTACAGTAAACATATTCTAAGCCCTACCAAATACTGATTTATTTGCAATCAATTATGATATGAATTTTACAAATAGGATATAACTCGACATTGATCTTAATCACAACCTTTAGCAGCTTTTATGTGAGTCACAATATAAATGAGAAAAAGGTATCCCAAAATACATCTGCTTTTAAAAGAATAGAACAGACAGGGAAGATTGTTGGAATTTTTAAAGAGTATTTCTTGATTTAATTACTTTGGTTACTTTGTTTAATCGCATATCAACCTTTGTGAGTTATTCAATACCAAAGCCTTACTTGTAGAAGGATAATAATGATACTATTAACCCAGAGCTGGTGGGTATAATTAGCACACAATTCTATGATTTCACATATTCCTAATTGATACTAATAATTTGCATACAATTCTATGATTTCAAGTATTCCTAATTGATACAAATAATTTGCATACAATTCTATGATTTCACATATTCCTAATTGATACTAATAATTTGCATACAATTCTATGATTTCAAGTATTCCTAATTGATACTAATAATTTGCATACAATTCTATGATTTCAAGTATTCCTAATTGATACAAATAATTTGCATACAATTCTATGATTTCAAGTATTCCTAATTGATACTAATAATTTGCATACAATTCTATGATTTCAAGTATTCCTAATTGATACTAATAATTTGCATACAATTCTATGATTTCAAGTATTCCTAATTGATACAAATAATTTGCATACAATTCTATGATTTCAAGTATTCCTAATTGATACTAATAATTTGCATACAATTCTATGATTTCAAGTATTCCTAATTGATACAAATAATTTGCATACAATTCTATGATTTCAAGTATTCCTAATTGATACTAATAATTTGCATACAATTCTATGATTTCAAGTATTCCTAATTGATACTAATAATTTGCATACAATTCTATGATTTCAAGTATTCCTAATTGATACTAATAATTTGCATACAATTCTATGATTTCAAGTATTCCTAATTGATACTAATAATTTGCATACAATTCTATGATTTCAAGTATTCCTAGTTGATACTAATAATTTGCATACAATTCTATGATTTCAAGTATTCCTAATTGATACAAATAATTTGCATACAATTCTATGATTTCAAGTATTCCTAATTGATACAAATAATTTGTACACAATTATATAACGACAAGTGTTCTTACCTAATACTAATAATTTGCAAGCAATCATATAGTTTAAAGTAAGTCATAAAGTTTACAATCATTTAAATCGGGTAAACGCTTCATACTAAGTTGCAATATCAATGTTATAAAAACCATTGTATCAATGTACTTCAAAATCAAAACATTATTTCAAACAGATCTATAAGTTTAATAGATGGGAACCTAACAAGGACTACCAGTCTGGGTCATTGTAAATCTGGGAGTAATGGGCACAAAGGGAACTCCCCCAAAGCCCTAGAACTTGGGCTTCACAAGTGGATACAGTTTAGTATCATACCAAGGACAGACTTTTTTTCTTTTTTGGGAGGAGTGGTTATCCTTCAGCAAAGAGGGCTGTTGGATTATTCTTGGCTGATATGTATGTGTGCATATGCGTATGTATGTATGCATGTATGCACACATGTATGTGAGGGTGGGTGTAGGTGTAAGTATTTGTATGGACATCAAGGGCATTATAGTTTTTTTTTAAATTCTAGGTTATATTTGGGTATTTTTTTACAGATAAATTTCAGGGTGCACATATGCGCACACTCACACACACACATGCACATACATACATAGATATACACAATTAAAAAGTGTCATTATTATTATCATTAAATACGACATGAGTTCAAATCCTGGACGAGAATGATTGCATTTCACATAGCACTAATACCCTTGGGAAAGGTATGAATCCAATTATTCTCCCTCCAGCTATGGGTAAATAGTAGGACAGATTGGGTTTTTCAGCCTTGGTGAGGCAACTAGTCTAGGAGAAGGAAAACTCTGAATTCAAACCTGTTAAACTCCGCTTAAAAATTGACCTTGTGTCATATCCTGCCCGAGTGGAGGGGTTGGTAAATAGGATTAAATAATATTGCATGTTTTGTGGCGGAAGGTTGGGTTATTATAATTTTGAAACATTACTGCTTTCATCATATATTGCATGCATCCATGTATGTATGTGTATATATGTGTATGTGCATATGTGTGTGTTTGTGTGTGCGCGTGTGTTTGTGTGTTATATATGTGCATATGTGTATATACGTGTGCATGTATGTGTGTGCCTATGAATGTATGTTCACATTCATGCATGTATATATGTGTGCATACATTCAAGTGTTAGTATGAACATTGTGTGTGTGTGTGTGTGTGTGTGAAAAAATAAAGGCAGTATAGAAAATGAAATTCAGGTGTTTCACTATCAGGAAAGTGTCATCAAAATGAATTTGTTTTTCCAGAAAAACAAAATACAAATATGACAAAAGAGAAAAGTGTAACGAAAAAACAAAAAATTTTTTTTTTGATTTTAACAATAAAAAAGAACAATAATTAAATCTAAATAATATAGTATATAGTTCATTGTATATATATACAGGGTGGAAAAATAAAATTGTTGTCCTAAAGAAAACAGCACAACAGGTTTATTTCAAAACTTTTATTGAAAAAATCAATTCAGGTAACTTGATTATGTAGTAGAGCTGACATCTATTCAATGTAGTCACCTTCAGCCTCAATCACTGCCTCGATATGGATCCGTAACTGGGAGCATGCCTTTTCCACAAGCGCCGGCGGGAGCTCAGCAAATACTCGGCAGATGACAGCGATCAGGCTGGCTTTGGTACTGTGGGAGGTCATGTTGGTGATATTCTTGACATATGATCAAACGAAGTAGTCCAGCGGGTTCAGGTCGGGGGAGGAGGGGGGCCAGTGAGAGAAGGGTACAAAGTCGTAGTACTCCTTCTGAAGCCAACCACAGGTCTCTTTGGACTTGTGGGCCAGCGTCAAGTTCTACTGCCATACCTAGGGTCTGCCACCGGCCACCTGATTGCACCAGGGGATCACCACACTCTTGAGCACATCCAGGTACACTTTGGTGTTGACTTTCAAGCCGACTTCGAAGATGTGAGGTGGCATGATGTGGCCCTCACTTGAAACCACACCAAAGACCATAACCATAGCTGGAAACTTAGTTTTCATCACCCTGGGCACATCCCTGTTATTTGTGGCAATCCAGATTTGCATTTTGAGGGTGCTGTTAATGGTCCTGTTGTCATAACTTGGATTGGTAGAGACCATGGGTTGTACAGCGGTGCATCTCCGATCTCGATCGTTAAACATTGTGTCACTTTCAGACATGATAGAAGGCTCCTATCGCTCTTGGGATTTGTACACAATGGGCCAACTACTAGATGGTCTGCAACAAAAAAAGAAAACCGGTTTTCATTAAACGGAAATGGAATCATGTCGTCTTTTCTAGGGCGACAATTTTATCGTTCCACACTGTATATACATGTATATATATGTTATATACAGGCCTGTGGTTGCAAGAAAAATAAGACTGACGAGAAGATTTAGTTTATTTTTTTTATTGAATGAATAAAATAAACATGCAGAATAAATATCTGGCTGGCTGGGAGGTTGCTTTGATCTGGTCAGACGGTGTTATCGGGTGACACTCTCAGGACAGCCGGTGATTCAATTGGCGGGAAACCTCTGTTTGACCTATTTATGTGTTCCCGATTTCAAACACCGGCTCCAGAAAATGCTACTTATGTAAAAAATATGATTGGTTGAAAAAGAGACTTTTTTTTATAACTGAGAATTTGGGGGGGATTTTGGATAGACTAGACTATGCGCAGAGCCTAAATGCAGAAGCCATGATTTTCTCAGTTTGACACTGACCGTTGTTGGGTCAACATCTGGTAGCTGTTATTTTCTTCTACAGTGTCGATGTCTGTGGGTCTGTGTTTTGTATGTTTTACTAGTTGGGTGTGTGAAGGGTTAAGTGGAAGAATCAAAAGAGATTTGATGTAACATATATATATATTTTGTCATCCACAGACAGACTGTTTTGTTGTATCGCAATTCTTCTGTGTGGCTAGACACGGAGGACAATTGAAGCTGGGATCGAAACATGCCCAACTTTACGTTAGACGTAGTACTATATTGCTCAGCCAACAAGCAAATCACATCAGCTCAGGAATTATAAGGCATTATGTAGTAGCCTTCGTTTGTTATATATAGCACCCTTTTTTTTGTTATCACATTGTTTTTTGTCAAATAATAAATTCAGCTTGATGACACTAGTGAAACATGTCAATGTTAATATCCGTACTGTCAGTCTTTTTTTCTCATGCTTTCAGATTTCATTCTAAACCTTGCCCCCCTCCCCCCCACACACACACACACACACACACACACACACACACACACACACACACACACACACACACACCACACACACACACACATATATATATATATATATATATATATGCATATTTATTTTCTCAAAATTTATCTCTTTTCCTCATCTTGTACCTGTGCTTTTTATAAAGATTTATATACATACAGACATTTACGCACCCACCCAAACACACCCACCCACTCACACACACACACACATACACACAAGCCTTTAGACTTTTCAGACATAGACACAATGTAGATATATAGTCAGATTTTCCATTTTTTTCCCATATATTTATTTGAGCGTGCACACACACACACACACACACACACACACACACACACACACACACAAGTACGTAGACTAACACACATATGAACTGAGTAAAATATAATCATTCAAGTAAATCTGAATGCTATTCATGAGAAATTCGCCTTAGGGTATCTGTTTACAACTTGATATGCTCCAAATCCGTGATCAACATGCAAGGAAAACTCGGTACAAGTAAATTAAAGTATTAAAATACCAAAACTGGAAAAACTAGTTTCTCTTTAATTAATTGGAGAATTGACTTAGTATAAAATAATTTATTATAACAGTACATTTATTTTTCATTTAAGACTAGCATCATTCTTGTCAAAATGGCATAATTATCTAAAAAGAAAGTGGAACTTCTGCCTAAGACCAGTGTGAAGTATCTGTTGAGAGTCAAAGTATCATCCCCAGCAATTTCTGCCTCAGATCAGTCTCTATTGTAATTCCTGTCAAAATGGCATAATTATCTAAAAAGAGAGTGGAATTTCAGCCTATGATTAGAGTGTAGTATCTGCTGAGAGTCAAAGTATCATTCTCTAGAACTTCTACTTAAGATTACAGTGTAGTCTCTATCAAGGATTAAAGTATCACTTCCAAGAATTTCTGCCGATTAATAGGGTGTCGTATTTGTTGAGTATCAAAGAGTCACTCCCTGGAAACTTCTACCAAAATCAGAGAGGATCAAAGTATCAATCCCTAGAAGTTCTACCTGTGATCAGAGTGTAGCATCTGAAAAGATCAAAGAATAACTCCTTAGCATAATTCCTCTCAAAGTTATGGGATTATTTAAATATAGAATGGCTCTTCTTCTTAAGATCAAGGAGTAATACCTGTCAAAGATGAAAGTGTTATTGCTTAACACTTCTGCTCATAATCAGAATTTAGTATTTGTGTGCTCTGTCTGGAATCAAAGTGGCTTGATATGGTACTTCGACCTACAGTTAAAGTTCTGCTCCCTGGTTTGGAGTTAGGTTATTTATCTTGCTTTAATAGATTTTGACACAGGATAGTTTTCTAAAAGCAGAGATCCCACCCACATGAGTGGGCAGTACCAAGAAAAGTTCAGCTCAGGTCAGGTTTGTGGTGGTCTTCTTTTAGTTAATGAACCTGACAGTTGCCCAAGGGATGGTTTCCTGAAGGTAAGTTTAGTTTTTTTCTGGAAAGGGTTAGAGAATAATATCTGTCCTCTTTCAGCCATGCTCTCTTCTCTGAACGGGATATAGAACAGTATTAATAACTTTAGAGTCTGATCCCATAAATTCTAACCCTATGGTAATCCCATTACACTAAATAGGAAGAGTCACTGTAATCTTGCATCTATATGACAGTGGTTATATGAACCAAAGCTATATGAGCCTTACCCATTTATACACATATGGGACCACTTGTTAAAAAAAAGACCGTGTGTGTCATATACTATGACCTTGAGAATGTAGTTAAATACAGGAACTTAGTACTCGCTGTGCTTGAAAAAGAAAAGCTAAGAGACAAAATATTTTAATGACATAGCTTTGATATTCAGGAAATGCTCCAAAAAGTAAGGTACAAATATTCTATAATCTAATATGTTTATGACAATACAAATAAATCATTAGGAATATATTACCAGCACTACTATGCTACTTTGTAAGAAAGCAAAATAAGATTATAGGTTTTTGGCGGGACAGTTCAGTCTCTATTGCCATGCCACTAGCATCTACCTAAGACAATGTGGGACAAGATAATAAAATAAGTGACCCTCTTACAAGCTCTTATTCCGAGGAAAAAATGTTTTGTTAATTGTGAGCAGTGGCAAGGTATGTATTGCTTAACCCAGAAAAATAATTCTGTACAAAATTCAGAATATCTTTATTTATTAAGTTTAATGTATTATTCATTTTAGTTGTATCATAAAGCACTTTAAGGAGACTTTATACTGACTGTGATGAATATTTGAAGCTTGTTAGCAGATATTTGCCTTTGAAAATCTGTACTCCTGAAAATACAAAATTCAATTTGTAGTTATCTCTTTTCTCAATAAGATAGTATGACATTTCCTGATAAAATATGAAGTGAATTTGGGTGAAAACCATTTTGTTAAGCATCCAGGTGCAGCTGATTTACCAAAAGAGAAAGTAGGTCAATATTCATTAAGTTTTCTGATATTTTTTGCCGACAGAAAATATTTTATTTTTATATTTTAAAATTTTGTTTCAGTTTAATTCATTACTTATAATCGTATATCTTGAATGATGACATTAGCATGAATGATTCTAAAAAGCAAATAGAAATTAACATTTTATTGTATAAGGTTTTTAAATATTAAATTTCTTTTTGGTTCCTTTGTTTAATGGCATATCAAACTTTGTAGGTTATTTAATGCCAAATCTATTCTTCTAGAACAGTAGTGGTACTATTTAACCCATAGCTGGGAGGATTAGGGGGTTCATACCTTTCCCAAGGGTATTTGCCGGAAAGTGAACATAATAGTGTGACTGGAGTACGAACTCGCGTACTACGATTCTGCAGTCCATCACTTTAACCATTACACCACGAGGACACCCTCTTAAATTTCTTTGTTTTTGAAATTATGTTCAGTGGTTAATAATTATAAACACAATCACTTCTTATTTTTGGTCTAATGGGTAGAGTGTTCACCAATGGTCCGGGAGACCTGGGTTCAATCCCAGGTCGCGTCATACATATTTATTTTCTCAAAATTTATCTCTTTTCCTCATGTTGTACCTATGCTTTTTATAAAGATTTATATACATACAGACATTTACACACACACCCAAACACCCCCCCCACACACAAGCATTTAGACTTTTCAGACATAGACACAATGTAGATATATAGTCAGATTTTCCTTTTTTTTCCCATATATTTATTTGTTATATATAGCACCCAATTGATATTGAATATCAATACTTGTGGGTTATCTAATGCAAAAAAAATGGTACTTGATACCTCCTTGCTTAAAACTCAGCAATACAAGGTACGTATCAAGGGTAAAGTGGAGCAATCCAGGGAAAGGAGTTGCGCCCTCCCTTACAATGCAGTGTAGTAGCTTTTGAAAAGGGAGCCTTTTGGTTGCCCTCAACTACAATCGCCAACTTTACAATTAATTTTATGTCTAAGATCATTAAAATGTTATTTGCTTATTCCAGCATAATTTTAGGACATGCTACCAGTATTTTTTTAGGTTTAGACTTGGTTCTTTAATGACATATCAACCTTCATGGGTTATTTAATGTCAAAGCCATTCTTGTAGAAGAACACCAGTGATACCATTTAACCCATTGCTGGGGCGGATAAGGGAGTTCATACTTTCCCAAGGATATTAGTACGAATGTGAATGTAATAGCATAACGAGTTCAAACTTACTGACTTCAAGGCCACAGTCAAGCACTTTAGCCATTTTGACATGGGACTCCAGTGCCAGTATATATATATATATATATATAATTTTTTGTTGGTCTAATGAGAGAATAGTAAATATTTCATTTGTGGACCAATTCATTTTAATATATATATATACACATATATATATATATATATATATATATATATAAAGTTGCTTTATCTTTTTGTTCTGGTTCAAGTTCTACATCAACCTGTGTCACTAAAACAGCTGCTTTCAACTGATTCAACCAGCTTTCTGAATTACTGGTGTCTTTGACAAAGTAAGTGATTTTTTCTAAACAGAATGGGCAAATTTACATATTCTTAAAATGTCATTAAAAAATAAGATTGGAAATGAATAACTGTTTTATTATTCATTGTTAATTTTATTTCTTAATTACTTTTTTTCTAAATTTTAAAATATTGTTTTGTTGATAGCTTTTATAATTATTCTCAACTCTAGGTCCGTTTTTAAACAAAGTACAGCTGGTTTAAATTCAACATTTTCTTTCTCCTAAATTGATTACCATGCCAAAGCCAAAGAGATCGTTCTGCCCTACATGAAAAACTTTAATTGAACCTTTTGTTGTTTAGTTGGATGGCTGTTTTGTTTAATGACATATCAACCCTTGTGGGTTATTTAATGTTGAATCTTTAAAAAATATATCCATGAATTGTAAGTGAATAGTTTGGAGGTAAATGTTATATATAAATAAATTCTTAAAGCATAAGACAAAGGTTAATTGAGAATAGGATGAATCGTTTGTAGATGATCTTGTTTCATAGATGTAGCGTATATTTTTTAAACATATATCTCATAATTTGAGGTTTGCATTTATGTTGTCTGTTTCAGTTGTCATACTTTCTACACTCTTAGATCTATTTAGATTTCGGTTTTGTGTTTTGATCCTTGAGAGTTACATTGTATGTTCTTGTTTAATATTTGGTTTCTCATTAGGTTTTTTTTTAGTCATTTTGTTTTTGATGTTAAGGGTTCTCTTTGTTTTGTTCACATTAGGTTATTTTAAATGACACATTGATTCCTATGTAATATCTGCTTGGTGTGGTTTCTTTGTTCAATAGCACATCAACCTTTGTGGGTTATTTAATGCCAAATGGCATCCTTCTAGAAGAACAGCTGTAATGCTATCTAACCAATAGCCGAGAAGATAAGGGGTTCATACCTTTCCCAAGAGTATTTGTCCAAGAGTGATTGTAATTACATGACTGGAGTTCAAACCCACTTTCCTATGCAATAGTTATATTGCAAAGAATTGGTTTTGCTTTAAGGACTAATTTTGATCTTAAGACAATATAACAGGTTGGTTAGTTGGTTGGTTATTTTTTTTATTGCATATCAATGCTTGTGGGTTATTTAATGCAAAATCTTTCTTTCTTTATATATATATATATATATATATATATATATATACGAGGTGCATACGATAAGTTTCCAGACTTTTTTTGTATAGGCATTTAAAATTGTCATTGACTCGTGAAAATTCACTATGTTATTGCTATATATATTATGAGATGACTGACCAATTTTTATGATTTCAGGTTCAAATGAACAGCTACAGCAGCAATTGGAATACACCCTACTAAAGCCTGATTGTCACTGCTGGGGAATTTCAAAAATGCAATCTGACGCTTTAGAAGAATGATATGCAATAAAATTCTGTTTTAAACTTGGAAAAAATGCCACAGAAACGTATGGAATGCTTCAGACTGCTTTTTGCCCATCTTGCATGAAGTGAGCATCAGTTTTTGAGTGGCATAAGAGATTCAAGGAAGGCAGGGAGTCTGTGAGGGATGATGAGACATGTAGGAGGAGTTAGGAAGTCAGAACACCAGAGTTAATTGGCCAAAGGGTTACTATGTTGAGGTTTTAAGGGAGTTCAGCAAGAGATTCCGTAGGAAGAGGCCAGCACTCTTCAAATTGGGTCAGTGGTATTTCCAGCAGGACAATACACCAGTCCACAACTCCATCCTTGTCACAGACTATTTGACTAAGATGGGCATCAAGACAGTTCCTCACCGTCCCTATAGTCCAGACGTTGCTCCCTGTGACTTTTGCTTATTCCCAAAGCTCAAAGGCTGTTGTTATGAGACAATTGAGGAGATGAAAGAGGCTGTGACGAAGGTCATTGACATGCTCAGACAAGAGGACTTCCATGGTTGTTGGAACAGTACAACAAGTGCATTGCAGCCGGAGGAGATTACTTCAAAGGGAACTAGAGTTTCATGTGTGTACTATCAATAAAAGTGCCCATACGAAAATAGCCTGGAAACTTATCTTATGCACCCCATATATATATATATATAAAACAATTAGTCAGAAATTTTATTTTTAAACAAGTTGTTAGAGATCTTTAATTTGCACACAGTTAAATGGTTCCAATTATTGCTATTAGTCATTAAATTTATCAAGTATTTCTATATAATACAAATAATTTGTACACAGATACATGGTTTCAAATAACTAACAAAAAAAAATTTTTAGTAAATGATTAAACAATTCTTTTTGACCCAAATGTCCATCAGTAAAATGTCCAATGGCCAAATGTTCTTGGCGGAAATGTCTGTCAGTCAAATGTCCTTAAGTGAAATTTCTATAGGCCAGATGTCTGTCAGCGAAATGTCTGTTTGTCAAATGTCCATCAGTAAAATGTCTGTCAGGGAAACGTCCATCAAGAAAATGTCTGTCAGTGAAATTTCCATCAGTGTAATATCCATTGGTCAAATATCCATCAATGGAATGTCTGTCAGTTTAATGTCCATCAGTGAAATCTTTGTCCCCAAATGTTCATCATTGAAATGTCCATTGACCAAATATCTGTCAACCGTTTATCTGGCTATGAATTAATATATGTGTTCTTAATTCTGTTTCAGTCAAATTCCTTGCTTATTATTGTATTTCTTGAATGACATAAATAATCTAATAATTGACATAAGTAATATAAGTGTTAAATACAAAGAATTCAGACTACAACACTCTGTATAAGGAGACACCTCTTTTCACCCATCCTCATCACACTCTCACATAAACTAATATGGCCGTCTGTTTACTTCCGGTCCTAGAAAAACACTTCCTTTTCTTGAGGGTATCAGGGAAGGTCACTTGCATGGCTTAACAGTTCTTCCCACTTTTTCTTTTCATTTCTGTAGGGCATAAGTTCTGCAAAAGAAAATAGGAGAGTGTAGCAACATTAAACAGAGGATTCTTTCAGCTCAGACATGAACCCCAGGATCTTAAATGAAGGCACTCCTTTCTTTGTCAAGGAGTCGGCAATTTGTGTGTCAGTTGGTACCCAAGAGATCTAATTTCTTTTCTTTCAAGCATCTCTCTCAAAACAGCCATCTCTATGCGAAGCCTCTTATCCAGAATTTGGGTTGAGGAATGTGCAGAATCATAGAGACAGGAATTGTCTGTTTTGCAAAAGGTTTTTATATTGTCAATATTGTCTTTCACTTGCAATATTTCTAACAGCAATTTTCTATAAAAAATACAGGCCTCTGCCATGTCAACCATGGCTAAAGTCTCCGCAGCCAGAGTACTTTTGACAACCCTTCTAACACGCTTGGATTGCCAAACAATTGGCATATACTTGTCATTGCTTCCAACCAGAAAGATTATATAACCTCCTTGTGAACCTCCATCAGTTAAATTGCCGAATGAGGCATCACTGTATGCAACAATTTTTAGGTGTTTAAGATTTCCTAAGTCTGGAATATCTATATGAGATTTTGCTTTTTTTGCTTTTTTTACCACTCTGTTAGCCTGTTTTAGACATTCTACATTCTCATGTTTAAGCATTGAACTTAATTCACTAACATTGTAGCTAAGGTCAGCTCTAGTTTGGGTGGCTAGCCAATTAAGTTGGCCATTCAATTGTCTGGTTTCAGTTACTTCAATTGTAGATATTGCCTCTCTCAAATTTCTGCTTCCTTCAACTGGGATACATTTTAATTTCTTTATATATTCATTCTATCCGATTTTAATGTTATCCTTGCTCTTCTTTATGTACTAGAACTCTGAAACTTCTTCAGATTTAATTTTAAACAAGTGACGAAGTCTTTCGATGACCTTGGCCTGAAAAATCTCCAACCCAGCAAAGCAAAAATCATTAATATGAGTTACAATTATTCCATGCTGCTTGTCTCCAAAATACCATGTAAATATGGCTTGATCATATTTTGAGACTACTGCTCCAGACTTCAATAATTCCTTCCTAAGAGTCAGGTACCAGGACCTTGAAGCATCAGATAAACCATATACGAACTTAGAGAGCTTCCAAATATATGTATAAATAGTGTTAAATACAAAGAATTCAGACTACAACACTCTGTATACGGAGACACCTCTTCACCCGTCCTCATCACACTCTCACATAAACCAATATGGCCATCTGTTTACTTCCGGTCCTAGAAAAACACTTTCTTTTCTCAAGTGTATCAGGGGAGGTCACTTGCATGGCTTTACATAAGGATTTGATAATGCAAATAGAAATTATCATAATTCAATGGTCTAAAGTTTTTGAATTTCTTAAATTTTTCTTTAAAAGTTAAATGTGGAAGTTGGTTATTGTAAATACAAATACTCAAAAAAATTCAGTTAATATTTAGGTTTGGTTAAGTTTCTTTGTTTTAATGGCATATCACCTTTGTGGGTTATTCAATACCAAAGATATCCTTGTAGAAGATCAGTTTTACTACTATTTAACCCATGTCTGGGAGTAAAGGAGTTCATACCTTTCCAAAGGGTATTAGTTGGAAAGTGAATGTAATTGTGTGACTTTAGTTCAAACTCATCCATTACAATGTCTCATTAGCCATTATCAATGTCTCAGTTGAACACATTAGCCACTATGCCACAGAGACTACTTCTGACATTCTGGCGTTTATATAATGTTTTTAATTGAATCTTTAATTACTGTTAATCATTCTGTATTCCATCTGCAAGATCATGACAGTTATTTGCTTATCCCAACATGTTTTTCAGGACATGCCAAAGCAAGGTGCCCATGGTGTAATGGTTATCGTCTTAGGAAATGGACACGGCGATACAAGTTCAAATCCTGGATGAGACTGATTACATTTCACATAGCACTAATACGGTTGGGAAAGGTATGAACCCAATTATTCTCCCTCCAGCTATGGGTAAATAGTAGGGTAGACTAGGTTCTTCAGCCTTGGTGGGGCAAGTGGTCTAGGAGAAGGAAAACTCTGAATTCAAACCTGTTAAACTCCGCTTAAAATTGACCTTGTGTCATATCCTGCCCAAGCAGAGGGGTTGGTAAATATGACATGCCACTGATGGTGAGAAAATGGTGTTTTGTAGCTGAAAATCCACTCTATTCAACAATATTGTTTTACTTTCTCTCTTTATCTTAGTTTCTATGGAAATAAATAGGAGGCATTATTTTTGCAGCATTTCTTATAAGCTTTATTTGTATATTTCAGTTGTGTTAGTAATGATTTCATGATTGCAAACCTTCTGAATAAGTGAATTAAGTTACTGGGCCAACTTGATGATTTGCCTAGTTGGTTGGGGCTATAGAATACACTGACTACTTCTCTGCAGAGGGGTCAGACCTCCACAACAAATGTCTTGGATAAGATACTAAACAGTCTGATGGTGAGGTTCCAATAATGCTTCATTGCCATTGCTCTCAGGTCCATTCGGTTCAGGAGTGGTAGCAACTGATAGGGTCCTATCTATGGGTCATATAGAACTAAACTGAGTACTTATGCTAAACTGAATTACTTGAAATAGAATTGTCTTTTTATGCTAAACTGAATTGATTAAAATAGAACTGTTTTGACATCTAACTGTGTGTAAACAAAAACTATACTTATACTAAATTGAATTCTTGAATTATAAATGTTTAACTAAACTGAATAGCTTAAAATAGAATTGTTTTTGTATGCTAAACTGAATTGTTTAAAATAGAACTGTTTTGACATCTAACTGTGTGTAAACAAAAACTATACTTACACTAAATTGAATTCTTGAATTATAACTGTTTAACTAAACTGAATAGCTTGAAATAGAAATGTTTATGACAATCAAACTGTGTACTTATGCTAAACTGAATTGTTTGAAATAGAACTGTTTATTTGTATAAAAATGGATTTGGCATTAAATAATCTACCAAAGTTTATATGCCATAAAACCAAAGCAAACAAAATTGATGATTATTCAATGATATAATTTTTTTTAAATTGTTAAATGTTGTGGTGAAAGTTATGCTTAGAGATTAAAAATTGTAAACATAAACACTCAAGAAACTTCAGCTGACATTCTGGAGTTAATGTGATGGAAACTTTTCTTTTTAATTACAACCACAAACTCATCACTTTATGACTGTAACACGAGAAAAGGAAGTCTGATATATACAATAGTTTAATAGTTTTACGTACTCAATTGCCAAACTAATAGGAAATAACTCTATTTAACAAAAAGGACAGGCGTATTCTATGGTTTTGTATTAGAACTTTACTATCGGTGAGAGTTAAATAAAATTACTTCTTTAGGGTAGTCTGCTGAACTCTTAAACCTTTAGGGATTTTATAAAAAACTATCGCTCCAAGATGATTAGCATGTCAGTTAGGAAGCTCATTAGGTGTCACATAACAGTCTCAGAAACCCCCTCTTTTTGCCTCTGTTCCTTGAACAGTAGAGACTTTGTCTCTGACCCTGTCTGGGAATGGTAACGCCACATAGCCATATTACCCATACTTGTCAATTAAGCCTTTGTTCATTTTGTACCCCTTCAATATACTGCTTGTTCATAAAACATTGTATATAATTTTACCATGGCACACGTTCGTATATTCTTTCACTTAATATTATTTGCATGTATATTATGTATAAAAGTAAGTAAAATTGGCTACTGTAGTCGAGGGCAACCCGAAGGCTCCCTTTTTATTAGCCACTACACCAAGGTGTAGAAAAGTGTGCAACTCCTTTCCCTTGATTGCTTCCTGTTACCCTTGATCCATACCTTATAATGTTGAGTGTGAAGCAAACAGGTAACAAATACCATTTTTTGAGTCTTTGGTATGACTCAACCTGGGATTGAACCTCTATCTCCCAGACGATTGGCAAACACTCTACCCAGTAGGCCAATGTTCTTGTATATGTAATTGAATTTATCTTTATCTTCCTTCTATTGTATTCAAAGTTAGTATATCATAAATATAGTAATGATAATATTGGTCCTTGCTGAGTGGGGACTGAGTGAAATATCTTCCCAACCCCTTGCCAAGCATTCCAATAACCCTTAGTATCCTGATAACCAAATGCTCATGGGACCCTCCATCCTGGTCTCCTGGCTGAAAAATAACAGAAAATGTAAAATGTAATTTGTTTCTTTAACTGCCAGTTACACCATTAAATAACAGATTATGAAATTTTGTAGGCAATAGTGATAAGAAAATGGGAATTTTCTAGCTATAATTCAGCCTGCCCAGGTAGTGACACAGTTACCTGTAAGGCTGTTTAATAATAGATTATAATATTTCATAGGCATTTGAAATATAGAAATGTGGATTTACCTGCTATTATTCAGCCTACCTGGGTATACAGAGTGCAATTGGTAAATTGTAGCCCTTTTAAATAGTTAATTTCTTGCATGTGCTTTGTTTCAGATTTTGTATACTGTGCAGCAAACTTGAGTCAGTTAGACACTGTCTGCGAGGAAAGCAGCACTATAACATAATTCACTCCTCCAAAAATTTGGTGACAGTATACTGGGTTGCTATCAATTCATACTGGTAGCTCCAATACAAAGATTTCTGAGTGTTTGGATGTCAATCTAAGGAGAGATTCACATTCATATTGATTAAAACCCAACACCTTGTCCACTTCAAGGTGTTTGGGGTGGTCACTAGCCGTGGTGACATTATGCCACCATTTATCTTCTAACTCTGCCTCAAACTCAACATGAAGGCTTACATCAAGTGCCTGGAGAAGGTAGTGTTGCCTTGGATTGAGTGGGTGGGTGCTGAAAGGCCCTACATCTGGTAACAGGACTCTGCACCATGCCACACTAGGAGAACCCAGTTTTGGCTGCGAGAAAATTTTTTTGATCACATCACTCCTAACATCTGGCCACTGAACTCTCCAGATTTTAATCTCCTTGATTATTATGTGTGGGATGCATTTAAGCAAGAGACCATTAAAATTCTGTTCAATACTAAAGATGAACTGAAAGCAAGGATAACGACAACATTTACCAATTTAAACAAGGAGTTTGTCAGAAAGGCTTGCAGGAAAATCTGAAGCTGTCTGGAAGTTGAGGATGAAGCCAAATGTAATTTCTTAGAACAAATGCAATCTATAGTATTTCAAAATATTTTCATGTAATTTTGGTCAATATAACTGATAAAATGAGATGTCAATGTTATTTTTATTTTTACATGATTTAGAAAATTTACCTTTTACACACTGAATGAACTTTTTAGTAGTGGTAAAAATACCAGTCCCACTGGTTCTAAGAATTAAAAAATATTTTCTCATTAGATCTGAAAATGTTTTTCCTTCTGATGAGCCCATGTCCTTGGTATAACACTAAATTGCACCCATGGGTAAGGTTTTAGAACTCCCTACATGGTAGTACCTGTTAGAATCCCTTCCATGGATTAAATAGATTTGTTTGATTGATTGATGTTGTGGTATCATCTCTATTTTTGATATACAATGGACTCTTCCAATAAAGATATTTGACTGCAATCCCCTCAGGAAGTGGGTAGCAAGAGCTACACTGGCGACATTGTATTACTTGTTTTACTGTAATATTCTTTATTCTTCTCTCTTGATATGTGTTTGTTTTACTTACTTTATGCTTTTTTCTGGGGACATAAAAATTGATTGATCTTAAGAGCATATTAACCTGTCTAGGGCATTTTTATACCTCGAGGTTAGGGAATCCTACTCATTGTACATTCATATTTATAATTTTGTGTTGTTGTTTTGGTAAATGTTTTTTTCACACAGTCTTGTTGAATATGAATGACTTTTAAACTGATCTATTTGACTCTAACTAATCTATAGGACTCTAACAGATACTACCACTGTGGGTCAGAGTGGACTTGGAAGTAATGGTAACAAAGAGATACTCTACACTCCCCATGGTTCAGAACTGGAACTTTGCCATCAGATGCAGTTTAGTGTCATATCCAGGACACCTCTTTTTGACTTGGTGGGAAGTCAGATAAATATGTAATCCTTTATTGTATTCAAAACTTTGCAGCAATGAAGAATTTATTGAAATATTTGAATTAACTGACAAGTTGACACATTATTACACTGAACATGAACAAGAACAAAATTTTTGTGAAATTGACAATTGAATATATACAGGGTATTTTAAAAAATGTCAACACCCTTATGGATATACCTTTAGGATACAATTTCAAATAGTCTCCATCTGTTCACCATCCCTGTCAACACATTATTGGAATCTTCCCTACGTGGACTCCATAGTATCAATTTCTAATAAAGATACTCCCATAGAAATTTGAACATTTTTTTCATTACCTGTGGGAGATTCCAAGAATGTGTAGACAGAGGTGGGGAACATAGGGAGACTAAAAATATGTCAAAAAGGTACTCCCATAAGAGTATTAAATTTTTTTTAAAAACACCCTGTATATATCAGCATTACTCAGACGACCATGTATATTTTGTACCCAGACCAAAATCAGCATTGTCTTTGTGACTGTTGCAATTTTATTTTCTGCCAGTGTTTTTTTTTTTTTTTTTTTTCATGGTATGAAAACACGATAATCATTAATACTATTCAATTTCCTTAAATGTCCAGAAAATAAATTGAAAACTTTTCAGTTTCCCAAAGCAAACAAACACAAAAAAGACATTTCCAAGAAAAGCAAGGGAAAGCTTTTTGAAACAGACATTGAACCCTTCAGGATTCATTCCTAAGGTCAGCAGGAGAAGAGAGGCTGTTCAAAGGCCTCAGACATCAGATGTTTCAAACACAGTTAGGACATACAGAAATTTAAGAGTTACCAGTACCCTAACCAGTTTATGATCTTCAGCCTCCCAGAAGATAATGGCTGAATCCATCACTGATTTAATCACTCATACATGTACCTAGACCAAATTTACCCATGCAGGTACTTAGACCAAAATTAGCATCATCTTTCTTTGTGTTGCAGTTTTATTTTCTATCAGTGTTTTACCATATAAAAACTCTATACTTAGGTTGCCTAGTCAACTGGGGTCGTAGAATACACTGACTGCTTCTCTGCAGAGGGTTAAAACTCCTCCAATGAGTGTCCTGCATTTGATACTAAATAATCTGATGGTGAGGTTCCAGTAATGGTGGGACTTTTGGGAATGCGGAGCACCCTTTCATTGCCATCACTCCCAGGTCAACTCTGGCCTGGATAAGCAGCACCTAACAGGATCGTATCTATGGGTCAAATAGAGCTAAACTATTTACTTATGCAAAACTGAATTGCTTGAAATAGATCTATTTTAACATTTAAACTCTGTATTTATGTTAATTGTCTAAATTTCTGAAACGAAGCTTGATGATTTTTATCATTGAGGGTTTTCAGATTATTGTCTTCATCTTCAATGTTATTTCCACAACGTTTCGGCCCATATGTCCTCCGGCCCTCTTCACATATTTTGATTCTGTTAGCCATAACCTGGTACAAGTGTTAAGTATTTCTGTATTGTTACTCGTCTGCAGTCAGGATTGAACCTTCAACCTCCAGATGATTGTCTCCTTAGAAGTAAAGGACATAGTTCGAAGTTCCATGAAGGTTCCCAAGTTTGACAAACACCTGAAGAAGGCCGGAAGACATATCGTTGTGGAAATAACAATGAAGGTGAAGACAATAGTCCAAAAACCCTCAATGTGTACTTATGCTAAACTGAAATTTTTGAAATGGAACTGTTTTTGTATGCAAAACTGAATTGTTCGAAATAGAACTGTTTATATGTATAAAAAAGGATTTGGCATTAATAACCTACAATGGTTGATGTGCCATAAAAAAAAGAAACCCAAACCAAACCATTTATACTTATGATGGTTATGGTTGGCTGCGTTTCATGGTATATCAACCCTTGTAAATTATTTAATGCCAAATCCTGTTTATATATATATATATATATATATAATTTGTAAAGTAATAGTTTGTAGGTAACATTTTTAAATGAGCTAAAGATCATTTGCTTCAAATGGTTTAAAGTATTGCTGTTTATTGTTTGTACAAAGTTAAATAGCTTCAAACATTGCAATTTATTGTTTGCACACAGTTAAATGATTTAAAGTATTGCTATTTATTGTTTGCACAAAGTTAAATGGTTTTGAGTATTGTTATTTATTGTTGGCACAAAATTAAATGGTTGCAAGTATTGTTATCTAACATTAATGATTCTTGTCAACATTATTCATTGATTTGCATTCAGTTGAATGGTTTCAAGCATTGCTATGTAATACTATGTAATCCTATTTACCCAACCCCTCCGCTCAGGCAGGATATGACACAAGGTCAATTTTTAAGTGAAGGCTGAAGAACCCAGTTTAACCTTGTTACCAGCTATGGGTAAATAGTAGGGCAGACTGGGTTCGTCAGCCTTGGTGAGGCAACTAGTCTAGGAGATGGAAAACTCTGAATTCAAACCTGTTAAACTCAGCTGGAGGGAGAATAATTGGATTCGTACCTTTCCCAAGGGTATTAGTGCTATGTGAAATGCAATCAGTCTTGTCCAGGATTTGCACTCATGTCACCGTGTCCATTTCCTACGACGATAACCATTACACCACGGGCACCTCCGTAATACTATGTAATACTAATAATTCAGTTTAACATCAATCATTTGTTTATACACAGATCAGAGTGAACCTAGAAGTAATGGCAATGAAGAGGTACTCAACATTACCAAACCTTCTGGATTGAAGTCTCACCATCGCATGGTTTAGTATCATATCCAGAACACACGTTTGGTGGGTGGGGGGAGCTCTGCCATAGGTGTTGGTCTCTGCTACCAAATGTTAATTAAGATAAATAAGGTCCAGGCAAGAATAGGATAAATATATATTTTATTTTAGAGTTAACACACGCGACTTGTCTCGAAGAGATCCCTCTAAAAAGTGGTCAACCCTCCTTTTCCTCCTTCTTCTCCTCACAGCTCCTTCTTCCTCCAGGGGGAGATAATTGCTTGTCCCGTAAGCCAAGATAGGATGTTAACAAAAACCATAAGTATTGTTTAAAGAAAAAATCAAAGAATAACATAATGTAATAATTATATATATATATATATAATTGTGCTAAATAATATTACATTACAGGATGCATTAAAACACAATATCAGGTTGTTAATATGATCCATTTATAATTGGAAAGTCTGATTATTATATAAAATTCAAAAATAATTTGACATATGAATTCACTTGATTTATTCCAGTTATTTCAATTGAATTGTACAATCTGAATTTATTTCAATACTAACATAGTTCTCATCATAAATGATGGAATTATTTATACATAGATTTGATTTAGCTTGGTTTCTTTGTTGAATAGCATATCAACCTCCATTGGGTTGTTTAATGCCAAAGCTATCCTTGTAGAAGAACAGCTGTGGCAGTTTTTAACCCATAGCTGAGAGGGATAAGGGAGTTCATACCTTTTTCAAAGGTATCTGTCCAAAAGTGAACATAATTGTGTAATTGAAGTTTGAATTTGCTTACTTCAAGGCTCCAGTCGAAACCTTTTAGCCTTTACACCATGGGAACTCCCACAGACATGGATTAGTACCTCTGTTTGCCTTTGGGATTGAAATAGTGACATCAGTTGAATTGGCTATTTGGGAATGCAGGAGGATTATTTGGCTAAAATACTTTCCTATCACTCCAGTGAACAGAAGAAAGAATGAGAGGAGGCATGAAAGATAGTACAGGAAGAAAAATTGATGAGAAAATTGGAAGAAAAAAGAAATTGAAAAACTTATAGAGAACATCAAGTGATTCTGAGAAAGAACAAAAATTAAGTACAGAAATTTAGGGAGGAAAAGAATAAATAATGTATGTGTGAAGTGAGAGAGAGAAAGAGAAAAATTCAATAGTGTAGTCTACTTACGCAGTACCTTTATTAAGTTTCCAAACTTTTTTTGTACAGGCATTTAAAATTGTTGTAGACTCTTGAAAATTCACTATGTTATTGCTATATATCTTATGAGATGACTGACCAATCTTTATAATTTCAGGTTCAAATAAACAGCTACAGCAGCAATTGGAATACATCCTACTAAAGCCTGATTGTCACAGCTGGTGAATTTCAAAAATGCAATCTGGACGTGAGGACACTTTAGAAGAATGATATGCAATAAAATTCTCTTTTAAACTTGGAAAAAATGCCTCAGAAATATATGGAATGCTCCAGACTGCTTTTCGCCCATCTTGCATGAATCGAGCATCAGTTTTTGAGTGGCATAAGAGATTCAAGGAAGGCAGGGAGTCTGTGACGGATGATGAGAGGTGTGTGAGGAGTAAGGAAGTCAATACACCAGAGTTGATTAGCCAAACGGTTAGGGTTAGGGTTAGGGTTACTATGTTGAGGTTTTAAGGGAGTTCAGGAAGAGGCATTTCCACCAGGACAATGCACCAGTCAACAACTCCATCCTTGTCACAGACTATTTGACCAAGATGGGCATCAAGGCAGTTCCTCAGCCTCCCTATAGTCCAGACCTTGCTCCCTGTGACTTTTGGTTATTCCCTAAGCTCAGAGGCTGTCGTTATGAGACAATTGAGGAGAAGAAAGAGGCTGTGACGAAGCTCACTGACACGATCACACGAGGACTTCCATGGGGCCTTCCAGAAGTTGTTGGAATGGTACAACAAGTGTATTGCAGCCGGAGGAGATTACTTCGAAGGGGACTAGAGTTTCATGTGTGTACTATCAATAAAAGTGCCCATACGAAAAAAGTCTGGAAACTTATTTAATGATCCTTGTAGTTTTTCCTATAGAAAATAATGTATATACAAGGGTTATTCAATAAATAAAGTGAATTTTCCCAAGGAGTTGGCAATAGGAAGACTGTTTACACCAGCAACTTTTTCAAGAAAATCAATAGTGTCTAAGAAGACTATCAGCTTGACCTTCTTTACTGACTGCTGGGCCAGAACTTTTTTCTTTACTGCAAAGTCAGTGTGTTTCCACTAAATGGACCGTCTTTTCGACTTAGGTTTGTAGTTGTGGTAAAGCCATGTTTCGCTCATTTGTTAATGTTTTTTGACTAAAACATGCTCCTTCATATATATCGCTCATCTTCAGTAAATTTTACCTGTTTTGCACTTATCAGCCACTAAAATATTAATGAAATACTTTTGTTCAAGCCTGAAGTTCTCTATTTGATTTGCTGTCATTTTGAATAGCCTTAAAACAAACATATTTTGAGATTAAAGTAATTTTTGTTATGAACCAATTCCAAACAATACAGAATTGACATTTTTGGAAAAAAATTCTGAAAAATAAAAAATTATTTTGCTTTTTTCAAAAAAATTCCTCTTATCTATTGAATGACCCCTGTATTAAAATTTCTGTGAGTTGACTTTTTAGAAAAAAGTGTAAAATTTCTTTTGTTGCCATTACAATAGAATTTCACATTACTCACGAGTGAGACCAGGTTGCACGACTGATAAATAAATGTTCGACACACAAGCAGATTGTATAATAATAAACAACAATAAGATCCTATTACGAAGACTGTTTCAATTTATGAGGGGGATGAGGAGGAGTACAGTGGTTTCCAGAAGGGTCCATCCCTTTTACCACACCCTACAGAAACCACAAAGAGTTAAAATTTGAAAAAGGAAGGAATACCGGTGGCATTGCGGCTAAAGTGTTGAACTGCAACATTTATTCTTTGTCCCACCACTGGACAAGTACGGCACAAAGCCTTTTTAAAGCGGGTCCGGACGCAGGGCCGCAGCCTGCATACGTCTGGCAAAATCCAAAAATACCTTTGGCCCTGTTGGTACCCCCCAAAGGGGGCACTTCAGAGGCCAGGAAACAAACAATCATTACTGTTCTACAAGGATCACTTGGGCATTAGATAACTCATGAAGGTTGATATGCCATTAAACAAAGACACCCAACCAAGACAGAGAAGAATTGAGTCCAATTCAAAAAACAATCAGAGGAATCCTGTGACATAGTGGCAAATGTAATGGACAGCAATATTGTATAAGCGAGTTTCAACCTCAGTGGCACTTTCAAACTAAAACCTGATTGCCCAGTCAGCTGGGGCTGTAGAATACACTGACTGCACCTCTGCAGAGGGGTAAGACCCCCACTAACGAGTGTCCTGGATATGACACTAAACAATCTGATGGTGAGGTTCCAGCAATGCTGGAGCTTTGGGGAATGTGGAGTACCCCTTCATTGCCATTGCTCCCAGGTCCACTCTGGCCCGGAGTGGTAGCACCTGATAAGGGTCCTATCTATGGGTCAAATAGAACTTGTTTTTATTTTCACCACCAAAAAAGAAGACAAAGACGAGAGATCTATATAAACTTGTCGAATTGTCCAAAAGAATTATTGAATTAAATTCGGGTTAATTTTGCAGCACGTCAAGCCTTGTTGAATTATTTAATGTCAAAGGCAGTTTTTTTGGCCGACTGAAGGGATGCAATTAATTATACAGTTTCAAATAAATCAGGATAATCAATTTTAAATGGTTATAGCATCAATTAATTATGCTTGATACAAATAATTCACATACAGTTATATTGTTTCAAGTATTTCAAGTTATTCATTGACACAATGATTAGAATGCTTACCTATGGTTTGGGAGACCAGGGTTCAATCCCAGACTGAGTCATACCAAAGACTCAAAAAATAGTACATAACGCCTCCTTGCTTAACACCTTTATAAGATATTGAACAAGGGTAAGTGGAGCAATCCATAGAAAGGAGTAGTGCCCTACCCTACACTTCAGTGTAATAGCTATTGAAAAGGGAACCTTCAGGTTGCCCTTGACTGTGGTTGGACAATTTACTCATATGATTTTAATTATAAACTATATTAATCTCTATATACTCTTTATTGTACTCTATATATAGATTGGTTGGTTGGTTGGCTGGTTTTATAGCATGGCAACACTTACTAGGTTATGTAATGCTGAAGTCAGCCTTTTTTTAGCAACTATATGATTTCAAGAATCTAAATATGATAATTATACGTAAACAATTATGAGTAACTATTCTTAATATAAATTTCATCGAGAATTCTTTTGCTGATCATATAACTTAATTTATTTTATGAATTCCTTTCACATACATGTTACCAACTGTACGCTAGTGAGAAAATCTGGACCGTAGATGGAAATTAGATCTTTCAATTCGACTGGTCTCGGCTAACTAATTAGAATTTTAAGAAGTAAGAATTTTAGTCACCTGACTTTAACTCTTCCAATAAAAGCCAAGCTTCCAAGTGACCTTAAACTTTCAACTACTCTGAGATGAAATTAACAGATAAAATCTTTTAAAAAATACTTATACTGCCTTTCAAATAACAGATACAACTAATCTATTATTTAACACATTAAGCTGATAGGCAATAATTCTGCATCTCTTGTAGGATTTTGTTAGGTTTCTTTATTTAATGACATTTTGAGTGTTATCTAATGTCAAAGCCATCCTTATAGAACAGTAATGATAAACTTTAATCCATAGCTGCAGGGAGGGATAAGGAAGTCCATACCTTTCCTAAGGATATTTGTTCAAAAGTGAACATAATAGCACAATTGGAGTTTGAATTTACTACTATGTTACAGTCCAGCATATTAGCCACTACACCATAGGAACTCTCTCTTGAAGAATTTCAATGTCTACCAAAACCTTATAGGCAAAAATGAGGTATGCCTTTTCATGAAAAGACAGAAAAGCTATAATTCACATTGTTACCAGACTGTTGTAGGAAGGCATCTTTAAATCAGCCAAAACAATTGAATAAATATATCAATATTGTTTTTTACCATTTTTTGATTATGTAATTATTTTATTTCAAGCAGCATATAGAATGTCTTTATGTTTCTGTTTTAGTGGGTTTATTTCTTTAGTATATGTGTATGTGTGTGTATGTGTGTGTGTGTGTGTGTTTTTTCTTTCAAACTTATCTAAATTTCATTTCTTCATTCAATATTCTTTTATCATCACAAGAGAAACATAAAATTTATATCACCAAACAAAAACAAAAATTTGTTTGTTTAATAAGGCTGTTATGTATAATATTAGGTAGAGGAATATTAGTTTGGAAACTATTTTCTCCCAAGAATAACAGCCCAATCAGCTGGGCTGTAGAATAAACCGACTGCATCTCTGCAGAGGAGTAAGACCCATTTTCCCAATGAGTGTCCTGGATATGACACTAAACAATCTGATGGTGAGGCTTCAGTTCTGGAGCTCTGGGGAATGTGGAGTATCCCTTCATTCCCATAACTCCCAGGTCCACTCTGACTCAGAGTGGTAGTACCTGATAGCATCCTATCTATGGGTTAAATAGAACTAAACAGTGTACTTAAACTAAATTGAATTGTTTGAAATAGAACTATTTTTATATTTAACTGTGTGTAAACAAAAAACTATACCTATGCTAAATTGAATTGTTTGAAATAGAACTATTTTTGACATTTAAACTATGTGCTTATGCTAAACGGAATTGTTTGTATAACCTATAATGGTTGATATGCCATAAAACCAAGCCAAACCAAACCAAACCAAACCAAACCACAGATCATTTATAAGAACAATTATTAAACAGCCATTTTGTGGATTAAATAAAGTGTCTGGTTTGAAGTTCCATGTAAGCTACCAAGTTTGATTAGAAACATCAGAAGAAGACCAGAAACATTGTAAATATAATAATAAAAATGAAGACAACAGTCCAAGTACAGTAAATGATAAAAAGCGGTTTTATATTCTTGTGTTCTTTCTATCTCTTTTCAGTCAGTGGTCATCTTCTCTCACTGCCATCTTTCATTGCTCCACACTATTCCACATAATGATGTGTTCTTTTGATGGCTTATGAATAATAATGCACACACTTCTTTTGTGTGCACACATGTATTTCTTTAATGGCTGCATGTCACTAGGAGCACCCTTTAGACCACAGTTAGAAATTAGGTCTGAAGTTTTCAACTGCTCTTGGCTGTCAAATTTAAAGTCACAATCTAAATTCTAAATTCAGTCGCTTGACTGAGATCATCCAATCACAATCAAATTCTCATATTGATCTCAGGGTCATCACCTATCAAACTTATTTGATATTAACAGTTTTTACTTTATTGAACAAGTCCTGGCGGTAACACCCAACAAGGCACCAACTATATGGCCACCTGCCTCCCATCACGAAAGCTATCCAAGTTAGACAAACCAGACATGTAGGACACTGCTGGAGAAGCAGGGACTAGCTCATAAGTGATGTACTCCTATGGACCCCCATTTATGGCCTAGCAAAAGCAGGATGACCAGCGTGAACATACATACAGCAGCTATGTGATAATACGGGATGTAGTCTTGAAGACCTGCCGGAGGCAATGAACGATAGGGAGAAGTGGCAAGAGAGGGTCAGGGTTATCTGTGCTGGTGGCATGACATGATGATGATGATGATGATTTTGGGGACAACAGTTTAAATCTTTTTAAATTAACTACACTATCTCTTAAATGATAGATACAGATAGTCAATTATCTAGCACTCATTGGGAGAAATACATTGGCAGACAAGGGAGGTAATGAAAGAGTATTTTTTAAATGATAATTCCTTTACCATATTAAAATCAATATTCTATAAAAAATTACGATAGGTATATTATAATTGATAAAGGATTACTTAATGAAATATATGGCTCTTGACTTAGTTTGAGTATTGTTAACAATATTAATAAGAGGAACTTTTGACATAACAAAAATTCAAAACTTTTATTATTATGAATAGAATTTTGAGTTATGAAATTTGTTGACTGTCTAAAATTTTTCAAATTTCTACTTTATATATATATATGTAACCTCATGTTCATTACCTTATGAATGATTTTTCAATCTGACCTTCTAAATCTTTCAGCCTAATGTGTATGAAAGACAGAACAGCCTTGATAACTGGTGGAGAGAGATCATGGGATCTTCGGAAATGTCTGTTGAGAATCCATCTCATAGATGAGAACTGATCCAAAATGCCACACTTCCCCTTCCAACTGGAGATTTGGGTTGTGGAAATATTTTTAATACAAGTAATTTATTTTTTCTCTTATTTAAATATCTTTAGTTTATTTTAAATAGATCTTCACCCTTTGAGCCCTGAGCTCCTCAGCCTAAATTTACCTTCTGCCATTTGAGCGTAATATCTGCACCAATAAACTGGTTTTATGGTGTGTGGAAAAATAAAATTATCACTAGTATACTGGTATAACAAGCTTAAAGGGTTAATAGAGAAAAAAAAAGTCTCTTCATGAAATAATTTGGTAGCATTTTTATTAATGAGAAATCTTAAATTCAAGTAAATTAAAAAATATTACAAGACACATAGGCAAGTATTAAATTGTACAAACAAATTAAAATATGGTGTGTGGAAAAATAAAATTATCTCTAGTATACTGTTATAACAAGCTTAAAGGGTTAATAGAGAAAAAAAGTCTCTTCATGAAATAATTCGGTAGCATTTTTATTAATTAAATTCAAAAATATTACAAGACACATAGGCAAGTATTAAATTGTACAAACAAATTAAAAAACACTTTATAAAAACTGGCATACACTTATTTGTACAGTCACTATTTTTAGAACACAGAATATTTTTACTAAAAAATTTCTTACTACTTTTGTATTTAAATTGATATAAGTGAGAAGTGAAGTTTAAGTCCTAATTTTGGTTGCACTTTTTTTGTAGTTTTTATTTCCTTCCGACTTTTCTGTGTATCTACAATGAGTCAATTTAATACAAACTACATAAATTGAAAGACATGGAATTAGTGTGGGATGGATAAAACTAACAATAGTGACAAATAAGAATTCTTTAACACTGGCAAAGATAAAAATAACAGGAAGATCTTACTGGGAACTACCATAGTTTATACTGCTAAAATAACAAATTTTTGTGTGTTGATATATATATATATATATATATATATATATATATATATATATGTGTGTGTGTGTGTGTGTGTGTGTGTGTGTATATATATATATATATATGTATATTAAAGGGTTTGGATGATAAATTTGAAAGTCTCTAAGAAAGAAAAAAAGAAATATTCATATGATGTATTTTATATATGCCAATGTTTTGTTCTAACCAAACATCATCAGGATACTACAGAATTGTTTCCTATTTCATTATAGTTTCAAATAGAAAATGAACATGAAAAAAATATAAGTATATATACATACATAATTTTTTTTCATTTTCATTTTCCATGATATATATATATATATATATATATATATATATTTGATTGAATATAATAGACATTTTTTGTCTACATATTTTTTGTTAATCCTTTCAAATTGCCGTATTGATCTTATGATATTCGGCTGGAATTGGTTGATAAATCTTCCATTATTAGTTATTTCCCAAATAATTTCTGCCCAACTTTGGCCCTCATCAGGGGAGGATGTATTACAAAAGTGATGTAACTTTTGTATGTACATTACTACTTTGTAAGAAGAACAGTGTCTGTACTGTTGTATTGTGTAGCGTTTACTTTTCAAATCTGTTCTATAAATAGTGTCAGTAGCTAAAGACATTCAAGTACATTAGCACTGGTTTCAAAATTAATTCTGTTAAGTTTGGGTCATATGTTCCTAATATGTAGTGCCTTGAGAATCTGTAGTTTTTGTTCGTTATTTTGATGTTCTAATATTGTTGTGTTTTTGGTAAGAATTTTTTGTAATTCTGCTGTTGGGCATGAATGTTTTTTTTAATGCTGTGCTATGGAACTTGTATCAGAAAGACGCATTGTAAGTCTTCTCGATAGGGTAGTTGAGGTTAAACCAACATATATATTATTATTTTCAGAGATACAATCTCCTAAAGGACATTTAAATTAATATATAACATTGGTTTTTTGCAAAACTCCAATTGAGGGAGAGGAATTATTTTTAATGACTAAGTTGGAGGTTTTAAATTCATTATGATATATAATAAGTTTTATTTTTTTATTAGGATCAGTGGGGAATATGTTACTATGAATCAATGTTTTTAATATTTTTTCATCTGATTTATAAATTTATTTTTAATATTTTTAATATTAAAAACATTGATTCATAAAAACATACTCCCACTGATCCTAATAAAAAAATAAAACTTGTTATATATTATGATAAATATATAAATAAGATGTTGGTTTAAGTTGAATATCATAAGATCGATATGGCAGTTCAAAAGGATTAACAAAATAATATGTAGACAAAAAATGTCTATTATATTCAATTTTAGGAGGAATTATTGTTGTTTGTTAGTGAGGAAGATGGTGTAACATATGTGTGTTTACGTTGAGTTGTTTCCTCGCTAAGTTTGTAAGGTAATAAAGGAAAAGATGAAGATGAGGATGCCGATAGTTTAGGAATGGTTTTTATTTGCAGCATGGAAAATGTAGTTTGGGTTTGTGCTGCAAGACTCGTGGTGAGTAAGATTGTAAGGAGACGAAATGGATTTATGAGAAGGTTGAGAAGGTTGAGATGGCAGTGTGTGTCGTCGGACATGCGAGGGATTGTGCTCGCTGTAGTTTAGCAAAAGCCATGTTGCAGTTGGAGGAAATGAACTTTGGATGTCACCGTGAGTTTCATGTGTCTGGTATTTTTGGGGAGGAGAGTATGCGTTGTCTCCATTAAAGTAGCCCAATGGTGAATTGATAGCTAGGTGTCGAGAGTGGAATAAAAGCATCGCATTGACATAGCCAATTTTGGGGTGACATAAAGTTGTGCCTGTGCGAGGCATGTTGAATATATCTAATTTATATTCAACTGGGATTCCTTGCAAGGAATCCATAAATTAGATAGGTTCCCTCATGTGTTCATGCTGCTATTGCTATTGAAGAAATGGCCAGTGAGACTGTGTTTGGCAGCTTACCCAATCAGCTGCCCGGGAAAAGGAGGTCCGGGGTGAATAGGATAAGTCATCCTGATTGGGTGAAATTAAGTGTCGAATTAAATTGCGCGCCAAACTAAAATATGAAATTTCCCTTCCACTACACAATCAAATATGTATTAATGAAGAAATGCTGCCAAAATATATATATATATATGATATATATATATATATATATATATAGATAGATATATCTCTATAGTCATCCACAGACAGATCTGTTTCGTTCTATCAGAACTCATCAGTGTGGCTAGACAGTAGCTACCCAAAGCTGGGATCGAAACCCGGTTTGACTCAAACGCCAAGTCGAGGCCTCTAACCATTCAGCCACGAGCAGCTATTAGCTGCAAAGTAAATTTTAAATGGTTATGAATCACAATTACTATTGTTTACATACATCTGTTCAACGGCTGCCAAGACCTCAATTCAAATACGAAGAGGCTTGCAATGAACGCTAATGGCAACACGATTACTTCTTCGCCAGAGAACTCAAACCTATGGGGATATATATATATATATATATATATAGATATATAGTGTATGTAATAAAACAGAATATTTTCTTTTGGGCATATTTTATTAAAGGTGACAGACAAGGATTTGATGTTGACTTTTTTATTGGCCTTTTCTTGTAGGCAACCAGGATATTGCAAATGAGGATGAAAGCAATCTAAAAATTTCTGACAATTTTTCAACTACTTTCATCCACAGTGCTAATCCACATATATCCTGTTTTTTTATTATGGGAACTATGCTCGTATAAATATATATAATAAATAAATGTATATTAGTTTTTATATATATTTACAAGCATGGATGCTTATCTGTGACCACAGGTTTCATACAGTCTTATTATGACAACCATCAAGCAGATGACAATATATATTATATAATATGATAATACATATTATATAATAGCTCTATCACGGATATTGAGTACTCTCCAAATTATACTGCATTTGGTCTGCCACAAATCCACCAAGTGAGAAAGTGAAAACCAATGCTGTTATAATATATATATATATATATATTTGGGGAGATAGCATGGTAACTGGTCTAAGAGAAAGAAAATTGAATTCAAACCAGTTAAACTTTGGTTAAAAATTTGACTTTGTGTCACATCCAGTTCAAGCTGAGGGGTTGTTAAATGCATATATATATATATATATATATATATATATATTTCATGTAAATGTCTTGTGAACTAACATCTTATCCAAGACTATGTATCATGATATATAGATGCTTGACTGACCTCTTTTCACATACTCTCATCTGAAGATTGTGTACAACACATAAGACTTGAATATTGGGCTTATAATGTCCAGAATTCTTATCTTTATAAGTTTTATACTTGCTTTCACCAATGGTCCAGGAGACCAGGGTTCAATCCCAGGTTGAGTCATACCAAAGACTCAAAAAATGGTACTTGATGCCGCCTTGCTTAACACTCAGCATTATAAGGTAAAGATCAAAGACAAAGTGGAGTAATCCAGGGAATGGAGTAGTGCCTTCCCCTACACCTCAGTGTAGTAGCTATTGAAAAGGGACCCTTCAGGTCACCCTTGACTAAAAGGAGACAACTTTATTTACTTATACCTTAAAAACATCAAGCGCTCTCTTTGTGCAAAAACTTCTTATTTGCCATTCTTCTATTGTCATAAATGAATATATATATATATACTTTAAGAAAAACAACAAAACCGGTCACATAGGATTATAGATTTATTTCCATCCTGTTATGCATTTTTGAAATTTCCAAAAACACGAAAAAAATTAACAGGACTTCTTCAGATCTTTTAAATAAAAAAACTATATATATATATATATATGACAATAGAAGAATGGCAAATAAGAGAAGTTTTTGCATAAATATATATATATATATATATATATATATATAAGCAAAATCTTTTCTTATTTGCAATTCTTCCAATGTCATATATATATATATATATATATATATATAAGGGTCATCCAAAAATTTTTAAGCCCCATCTGGAAAGAAGATCCAAAGAGGAACACTTTAAACTGAAATCTTGAGCTAACTGTCCACTAGATAAGTTCCAAGAACGTGGATGCCTGAGCACAAGCTGAAAAGGATTGACTTTTTTTGTTTAACTGTGGCCTCAAAGTACATATGTTGTAGAGGGTGTACAAATACACGCATTTATTGAATGGTCGATTTATAAAAAACTGAAACAGAGAAAAATGCTGAATTACCTTTGATCTCATTTAAATCTGTTATTTTTGTAGCAACTAGAGCTGAAAAGAAATACTTTTTCTTAAAGAGATGTTATAACTTTATGTTTATTAAGAGAGTTCCACTGCAATAGATTTTGGTAATAAATAATACCTTATAATATCCATTTTGATTGCATAACATTCTGTTAGATTGGTTTGATTTGGTTTCTTTTTTTATGACATATCAACCTTTGTAGGTTATTTAATGCCAAAGCTATCTTTCTAGAAGAACAGTAGTGGTACTATTTAACCCATAACTGGGAGGATAAGGGTGTTCATACCTTTCCCAAGGGTATTTGTCCTAAAGTGAACATAATAGCATGACTGGAGTACGAACTCGCTTACTATGATTCCACAGTCCAACACTTTAACCATTACACCATGAGGACACTCGCCATTCTGTGAGAAATAAAATGCTGGAATTATTGGTTTAGATGTAAATTAATTATTTATTAAAAAATTGCAAGGGGTGTACTTAATTATGGGCAATGCTGTAAATAATTCCAAATGATATCTATTTTGATTGTATAATAAGAAATAATAAATTCCTGATATTTTTGATTGAGAAGAAATTTAACATCTTATCCAGTCTGCACAGAGCTTATGAATATGAGGCTACAGTAGAACTTTGTTTATGAGTTCATTCCTGGTTCTCCAACAGTTCCTAGCATGTCTTGTTTGTCTTACCTTGGATCGTTTGTGAGATGGGAGGCATGTGGTCATACAACTGCTATTTTGTGGAGTGCTGCTTCTTAGATTTATTCAAAGCACTATGCAACATCATTGCGTAGTTCCCATCAAACTTTTTCTCCAGGTGCCTTGTTAAAGTTCAGGACCTGCTGCGAGTAATTGATGATTGGGACGGTTGGCACAAGTGAGTCAAGGGAATATGTACTGTCAGCAAAACCATGATGAAGATTAACTTTTTATAAAAAATTGGTTGTGATGTACAAAGAGTGGCTGAAAAGTTCATTGGCTGACTAAGATACTCCCATAGAATGTGACCAATAGAGATTTTTTTTTCAACATAGTTCATCTTGTAATCCCCTATCTTCTTCCGACATTGTTGCAATGCTTGAATCCTACTGGACAAAGAAACTGTCATCAACAGAAGATATGATGTTATCATATGAACTTTTCAGTCTATAAATTTTTCAGACAACTCTTGTACTTATAAATGGGTAATACAGTAAATAATTCTTAATGGTTGGTTTTATGGTTGTCAACCTTTGCTGGGTTATTTAATGCCAACCTCAGTCTTTTTTGGCAAACATAATTATTATTTCAAGTAACTAATAATGGTATTTATTTTCTGAAAAAAGGTGTTGCTATTTTATATTTTGTGACTGAGTTTTAATACTGTAAAGTCTTGTAATAAATAGTACTTAATAATTTTCATTTTGATTGTTTAATATTCTGCTAAAAATAATAAAATCCTATTGTCTTTGGTTTAGAAGAAAATTAATTTTAAATTCTAAATTGGTCAGTATGTACTTATTTATAGACAATAATATAATACCTTATGATCCTATTTACTCAACCCCTCCGCTCGGGCAGGATATGACACAAGGTCAATTTTTTAAGCGGAGTTTAACAGGTTTGAATTCAGAGTTTTCCTTCTCCTAGACTAGTTGCCTCACCAAGGCTGAAGAACCTAGTCTGCCCTACTATTCACCCATAGCTGGAGAGAGAATAATTGAATTCATACCTTTCCCAAGGGTATTAGTGCTATGTGAAATGCAATCAGTCTTGTCCAGGATTTGAACTCGTATCGCCGTGTCCATATCCTGTGATGATTACCATTACACCACGGGCACCTCCTTATGATATCCATTTTGATTGTATTATGTTCCAGAAGAAATAACAAAATCCTTTATCTATGGTTAAGAAAAAAATTAACTTTTTAATAATAAATTGATAGAGATGTATTTACTTATAGACAATACTGTAAATAATACCTAATAATATCGGTTTTGAAGGTATAATGTTCCTCTAGAAATAATGTAATTCTGGTATATTTGGTTTAGAAACAGATTTAAAAATTTTTTATTAAAAATTCTTCAAGGTGTATTTATTTATGAATGATACTGTATATATGCTGAAGGGGTTATATAAATACCCATGTTTATTGAACAGTTGGTCTACAGATAAATAAAATTAGAAAAATGCTGAACTCTACCTGATCTCATTTAAACCTGTTGTTTTTGTAACAACTACAGCTGCAAAGGATTGCTTTTCCTAAAAAATGTTAGACATTTGCCAAGGTGCTTCATGCAGATGTTTTGCAAGGTCTGCTTACTACAAGAATTATTGTTTCTTATCTTTCTTTTTTCTTTTTTTTTTGCCTCTGTTATGTGACAATGACTACAAGTGACTTCATTGTTATAAAGTAAAAATTCCCATGTTATGCCACATTTATAAAGTTCATTGTTAGGAGATTCTAACAAAGATGGGACCTTTGTTTTTTATGATATAGCATTATTTCCATTTATGTATTGATATTCATGCCAATATGTTGCTGTCAATTTTAAACAGATACACTAAACCTGGAAGTAATGGCAGTGAAGGGGTGACTCCCTACTCTTAAGAGATTCAGATTTTATAATTCATATAATTCATAAGCTTGAAGGTAGAAAGTTTTTCCCAGTTTTAATATTCGGATTTGCAAGCATAATCCCAATCATAAGTAATAGTTGTTTTGGTTGGTTGGTTGGTTTTACAGAATGTTAACCCTTCTTGATGTGTGGTAAGTGGCCATACAGCTGCTGTTTTGTAGAATGCAGCTTCCAGATTTTATTTTGGTTTGGTTTCTTTGTTTAATGGCATATCAACCTTTGTAGGTAATATAATGCAAAAGCCATCCTTTAAGAAGAACAACTGCGATACTATCTAACCCATAGCTGGGGGAATAAAGGGGTTTGTATCTTTCCCAAAAGTATTACTCTGAAAGTAAGCATAATATTACGACTGGAGTTTGAATTCACTTACTTTGAGACTAGAGTCCAGTGCTTTAGCCACCATACCATAGAGACTCCCTTAATGTCCAGGATTTGTTTAAAACAATATGCAACATCCCTGTGTAGCTCCCATCCAGCTTTTTCTTCAAGCAATTTAATCCTATTTACCAACCCCTCCGCTCGGGCGGGATATGACACAAGGTCAATTTTTAAGCGGAGTTTAACAGGTTTGAATTCAGAGTTTTCCTTCTCCTAGACTAGTTGCCTCACCAAGGCTGAAGAACTCAGTCTGTCCTACTATTTACCCATAGCTGGAGGGAGAATAATTGGATTCATACCTTTCCCAAGAGTATTAGTTCTATGTGAAATGCAATCATTCTCGTCCAGGATTTGAACTCGAGTCACCGTGTCCATTTCCAACAACTATAACCATTACACCACAGGCACCTTCAAGCAATTTAATAGAGTTCAAGTGATGCAGCTGTATAGTAGTACTGACATGGCTACTTCTTGGAAGAATTCTCATTACCTCTCATCAGATGGTGAGATAGAAAATAGGGACAGATGGTGAGACAGAGTTAAAGGAATCTGTGTTGTCGGCATACCCTGATGGTGATGAATCCTTGCTGGGTTATTTCCTGCTGAAGTCAGTCCTTTTTTGGCAAGTAATTATATGGTTTGGTTTGTTTCTTTTTTGTCATATCAACCCTTGTGGGTTATTTATTGCCAAATCCTGTTTATATATATATATATATATATATATATATAGTGCAATTAGAAGGAAACTCAAACCTGGTTGAATTGTCATTATCAAGCACTCCCATAGATTTATATGAAATTCCTCATATATCCTACACACAAATAATCCACACCCACTGTCTTTGGATGCTGAATGGATATTACTGATCTTATGAGATAACTGACCAATTTTTATGATTTCAGCTTCAAATGAACAGCTACAGCAGCAATTGGAATACATCCTACTAAAGTCTGATTGTCACAGCTGGTGAATTTCAAAAATGCAATCTGGACGTGAGGACACTTTAGAAGAATGATATGCAATAAAATTCTGCTTTAAACTTGGAAAAATGCCACAGAAACGTATGGAATGTTTCAGACTGCTTTTCGACCATCTTGCATGAATCGAACATCAGTTTTTGAGTGGCATAAGAGATTCAAGGAAGGCAGGGAGTCTGTGCGGGTTGATGAGAGGAGTGGGAGGAATAAGGAAGTCAATGCACCAGAGTTGATTGGCCAAACAGTTAGGGTTAGGGTTAGGGTTACTATGTTGAGGTTTTAAGAGAGTTCAGGAAGAGATTCCGTCGGAAGAGGCCAGCACTCTTCAAATCGGCTCAGTGGCATTTCCACCAGGACAATGCACTAGTCCACAACTCCATCCTTGTCACAGACTATTTGACCAAGATGGACATCAAGACAGTTCCTCAGCCTCCCTATAGTCCAGACCTTGCTCTCTGAGACTTTTGGTTATTTCGTAAGCTCAGAGGCTGTTATTATGAGACAATTGAGGAGATGAAAGAGGCTGTAATGAAGATCATTGACATGCTCATATGAGGACTTCCATGGGGCCTTCCAGAAGTTGTTTGAATGGTACAACAAGTGCATTGCAGCTGGAAGAGATTACTTCAAAGGGGACTAGAGTTTCATGTGTGTACTATCAATAAAAGTGCCCATGCAAAAAAAATCCGGAAACTTATTTAATGATCCTCATATATATATATATATATATATATATATATATATATATAAATATGTGTGTGTGTGTGTGTGTGTGTGTGTGTGTGTTTGTGTGTGTGTGTGTGTGTGTGTGTGTGTGATTTGTTAGTGAATAATTTGTAGGTAACAGAGCTTATTTGTTTACACACAGTTCAATGGTTTTGAGCATTATTATTCAACTAATAATTCTATTTCATATCAATCATTTGTTTGCACACAGTTAAATGGTTTCAAGTATTGTTATCCTACATTAATAATTCTACTTAATACTAATCATTTGTTTGCACAGGGTTAAATGATTTCAAATGTTGTTATTCAATATTAGTATTTCTATTTATTAAGTATTCTGATCTAATTTGATATTAATCATTTGTTTACACACAGTTAATAATTTTAATTATTTGTTTACACACAGTTAAATGGTTTTAAGCAATTATATGGTTTCAAGTAACAAATGATAATCCTTAGTGAACAATTACTGCTTCAAGTAATTATGCTTAATACAAATAATTTGCACACCATTATATTGTTTAAAGTATTCCCATCTAATGCAAATTATTTTCAAACTGATCTATTAGTTTCATAGATGTGACCCATCAGGTACAACCATTCTGATTCAGAATGGACCGGGGAATAATAGCAATGAAAGAGTAACTCCACACTCCCCAGAGATTCAGATTTTATTATTCATATAATTCACAATTCTAAAAATAGAAAATACTATTGTTCAATGAAAATTTTTTTTTGGAAGAAATGGATAACAAAATGAGTTATTGATATTTAATACTATTTATTTACAAACTGTTATATTGTTTCAAGTGATTAGTCTGATTTAATAATACTTTTCTAACAATTATATATCTTTAATTAATTGTTCCAACTTAATACTAAAAGCCTTGATATGAATTTAAGTAATTATTCCTGTCTAATGACATGCTAGACCCATACCTCTTTATCATCTGTCTAGACTATGCGCTTAGAACATCAATTGATAAAATCAAAGAAAACGGCTTCGAGCTGACAAAGAAAAGAAGCAGAAGGTACCCCGCAAAAACAATTACCAACAACGCCAATGCCATAGCGATTCTGGCAAATACACCCAACCAAGCCGAAATACTACTGCGTAGTTTAGAACAAGCCGTCGCTGGCATTGGCCTCCATGTCAATGCACACAAAACTGAATACAGGTGCTTTAATCAAACAGGCGACATTTCCACACTAGACGGAACCTCTCTGAAACTGGTAGACAAGTTCACCTACCTAGGAAGCAGTGTCTCATCAACCAAAAAAGACATCGACACGTGGCTAACGAAGGCATGGACAGCTATCGATAGGCTATCGATCATACGGAAGTCAGACCTGATCGATAAAATGAAACACAGTTTCTTCCAGGCAGCAGTCGTGTCGATACTGCTACATAGATGCACTACTTGGATGCTAACAAAATGGTTGGAGAAAAAACAAGAATGCTGCGAGCAATATTGAACAAGTCCTGGCGGCAACATCCCATAAGGCACCAACTATACAGCCACCTACCTCCCAACACGAAAACTATCCAAGTTAGACGAACCAGACATGCAGGACACTGCTGGAGAAGCATGGACGAGCTCATAAGTGATGTACTCCTATGGACCCCCACATATGGCCGAGCAAAAGCAGGATGACCAGCTTGAACATACATTCAGCAGCTATGTGAGGATACGGGATGTAGCCCTGAAGACCTGCTAGAAGCGATGAACGATAGGGAGAAATGGCGAAAGAGGGTCAGGAACATCAGTGTCAGAGGCATGACATGATGATGATGATGATGAATGGGGTTGCAAGTATTTCTATCTAATATTAATAATTTGCAAGCTATTAAAAGTAGTTAACAATAATTTCAAACAGGTAAACACTTCCTATTTGATTACAATTGTTGTATACTCATATACATGCAGATGTAAGCAGAAATATAATGACGAACTTCAATGAACGAACGAACACACTCCTTTATAAAAAAATATACCTCTCACACTTTATTCTCGAAAGGGTTGCGAAAGGGTTGATGTTGGTTATGTGTGAGAGGTGAGTTGGAGCCGGAGACAGACTGGTACATATTGACCCAAAGTTCTTCTGTCCATTGCAGCACTTCTTCCTCATTCTGCTGGGCTGCTCAACCGTGGGCCCTGAGGGCCCAAGCCTTCTGTCTGGAGCTGGTTCTCACTCTGGCATCTTATCTCCAACTGAAACTGCAACTCGAACTCCAACTGACCGCAACTGCAACTCAAATTCAACTGACTCAAGCTGTCTGTGGCACCTGGTTATATAATTGTTTGACACCCACCTGCTTCCTGTGAGCATATACATCTGCACCAAATTCAACCACATCGACTGGTCAAGGTGATATTCCGATATCTTCGACTGGATGCACCTGTTTCCGCTGTCCTCTGCTTATTTACACAAGTGCATCTCTTAATTGATGGCTTGGTCGAGGGTCAATATGTTATACAATATCTATTTCTAAAAACCAATATAATGATGTTCAAAATCATTTTAAACATCATCTAAAAAAGATCAATTCAACATGGAGATGGGACCCAAACAGATAAGTTTAGAGTGGACATGGAAGTAATTCCAATGAAAGTGTAAATCCATAATGCCCAGATTTAGATTTTATTATTCAAAAAATAGAAAACACAATTGTCAGATGAAACTTTTCTTTGTAAGAAATGAACAACTAAATTAATTATGATTTATAATTCATTTGATCACCAATTTCTTCCAAAAGATATTTCATCTGATTCTTGTTTTCTATTTTAAAAAAGATATATGAAACTAATAGTGATGAGATAAAACTAAGTGGGTAAGATATTAATTCCTTTTAGTTTATATATATATATATATATATATATATATATATATGTATGTATATCTGGCAAAATGGAAGTAAATCTGGCAGTATGCAAATGTACAAATATGAAAAAAAATGGTATTCAGAGGTTGATTTACTTACAATGAATAAAATCATCCACTGAATACCTGGTGTTTTTTTTTATTTGTCCATTATATATATATATATATATATATATATATTCATATATATTTATATATATATATAAGTGTGTGTGTGTGCGTGTGTATGTGTGTACTAAAAGAAATTAGGATCTCACCATATATATATATATATATATATAGCTTGAAGTCTCCTGCAGTGTCTAGCCATACTGAAGAGTTGTGATATAACAAAACAGTCAATCTGTGGATGACAATATTTATATATATATATATATATATATATAAGTGTGTCTGTGAGTGTGTGTGTGTATGTGTGTGCATGTGTACTAAAAGGAATTAGGATCTCACCATTTATATATAAATGTATATATAAATGTATATGTATATGTATAAATAAGAACAAACAAGGTATTCAGGGGATGGTTTAACTATGAATAAAATCATCCTTTGAATATCTATTTTTTTCATATTTGAAAATTACATACATATGTGTGTGTGTGTGTGTGTGTGTGTGTGTGTGTGTGCTGTGTTATGTGTGTATATGTGTGTGTGTGTGTGTGTGAGTGTACTTACTTTATATATATATATATATATGAAGACACATTGTGCTTTATACAGGCTGACAATAATGGGCTTGGAGTAGGAAAGATTTGCTAAGTCTGGATATTTGCTCTCAGATTTCAATTTACGCTCATCAGTTAAAAGGATTATATTTGAATCGTGATCCTACCACTCCTTTTTGGGATATTTACCTGTGTATACATTTCCATTTAGATTTAGAACTCTAAAACACTGTCAACCAAAGGAATTACTACTAATAAAAATCCTTCATCGTTTTTCTGAGCAAAGTCAAGAATCTTGTCAGTGAGGCCTAGAATATACTGACAGCATCCCCTAAAAAGGGAAAGGTGGAGTCGCATCTTCATTGTCATTACTCCCAGATCCACTCTTACCTGAAGTAGTAGTACCTATTTAGATGATATTTATATCTCATTAGTTTTCATACTAACTATATAATTCTTTTAAAGCCATTGTGAAAATTCAAAAATAAAAAACTTTGTATTATCAATAGTTTTCCCTGGAGAGGAAAACTTGTGAGTGGACACCTCTAATTTGCTTTGAACAGTGAAAGGGTTAAGGTGGGTGCTAAAAGATTTTCAGCCTGCCTAACAAGTGAATGACCCATGAAATTTTCTTGTTTCATATTAATATCTCACAGTTGAACACACTTGATATGTTTTTAAAATTTCTTTCAACTGTTCTAAAAAAAGAAAATAATTCAATAGAAATTGAAAGAAGAAAAAGGTCATTGTTCCTTAGTTGGGCTAAGAACTTTTCAACACCACTTATTGTAATTCAGGCATGTACGGCTAAATAGTTATCATCAAAGGAAATGAACTCACTGAACCAAGTTCAAATCCTAGATAAAACTGTATATTTCATTTTGGGAAAGACATGAACCCATATTTTCTTACAACCACCATACCCATTATGGTAAATAGTAGAGCAGACTGGGCTCCCTAGCTTTGTAGGCGGGCAAACTAGTGTCACGAGGTCTCCCACTTAGTGAAGAGAAATAAGGAATTTCTACCATCCCTTGTGTTTAAGTCAGCAGGCCACCCAAAAGAATGACCGTTAAGACAGGATAGTAATATGGCCTGTCGGAGAAAATGTGGGTCAAGCTATCTGTACTTGGTAACCTGACTCGGGTGATCTATAGTAGCCCTAATGAATCGCCTGACCAGGGGAAGGAAGAAGATAGAAGCCAAAGTGATTGGCTAGAACCCTAAGGTGGAAGTGGAAGCTCCTTCCGTCAGCAGAAGTCGGGAAGAAGAAAATCAGTTTTTGGACACAGGTCGTGGCAAACGAATCTAAAGCCAAGACTCCGGGTAAAGGAAGATGAGGGGTGTCTTGGACAAGAAGGAGCCATACCTTCAAGCCAGGACTAAAAAGAACATAATGTCTGTTAGCCCGTAAAAGAGGAAATATTCTTTACAGGAATCCATCGGAATAAGATAAGTAAACTTTGAGACTGTTTCTCCCTATACTCAATTATACACCCTCTCTCTATCTCTCAAGTTGAAGAAAGACTAAAGACGAAAGAAAAGAAAAGAAGAAAGACATTTATGTTTATGTACTATCTGTTTATAATATAGCTGACACATTGAAGATGTGTATCTACGTGTAGTAAAAAGATTGATATATTTTAATGTTCCCACGTGTTGGAGCTTGTTCTTTGTGTCGTCTACTACCAAGTCATTATTTCATGTTTCTATTTCAGCTTCTATTCGCCTTATGTTATCGTCGCTTCATTTGTCCAATATGAATTCCTTTAAAAATATCACAAGGGAAACCAGAGTTGTCAACTACTATGATTAATATTACTTCTAAACCTTGAGGTCCATATCTTCCATTGTTCTCGGGGAGGAAGAACTAGTGGCCTTGGTGGGTGTGTGTATAGTGCGAAATTTGGAAACCCCTTGCCAACAGCGGTCAGTCTAGCCATAAATTAACCCCCACATAATATGCCAGTTCCTACATGCCCGAGAAAGGACTCTGAACAAGGACTTATTCTACAAGGGATCAAGTGCCAGTCTGCACCGTCTTCACACGTGCGAAAAATAAAGTCCCGTTTTGGGATTTTAGTAAATTTGCCGTCACACTAGTGTAGGAGAAAGAAAAACTCCGAATTCAAAACCAGAAGTTTGGAGCTAGCAACCACCCTTTAAAATCCTATTTGCTACTGAAATCACAGCACCAATACTGATAAGGCCTGACAATGTTCCTATGCTCCCCAAGAAGTCTAGGGGATCAGAACATAATTCTGCCATCCAGTCAGTGAAACCTAAAATAGATCCCCTAAAAAAAGGTATCCCTCAAAAGAGATTTGAGTGTAACACAAAACTGCAACAGTTCTTAAGGTCTGGAACATGTGGAGTGGACCTGGGAGTAATGGCAATGATCCATTACTCCCAGGTCCACTCTTACCTTGAGTGATAGTACCTGTTAAGATCTCATTTATAGGTTAAATAGATTAAACATTATTTGTATTAGATAGGTATGCTAAAAACCATATAACTATCAGCAAGCAAATGATAATCATAAAATAGAAACAGTCTCTTGAAAACGTAATTACATGTAAATTACTCGTATTAGTATTTGGTGGGAATGATTGAAACAATTCAACAGAGCACAAGTTATCATATTTACCCAACCCCTCCGCTTTTTGGTATATTTACCTGTGTATACATTTCCATTTAGATTTAGAACTCTAAAATACTGTCAACCAAAGGAATTACTACTAATAAAAATCCTTCATCGTTTTTCTGAGCAAAGTCAAGAATCTTGTCAGTGAGGCCTAGAATATACTGACAGCATCCCCTAAAAAGGGAAAGGTGGAGTCGCATCTTCATTGTCATTACTCCCAGATCCACTCTTACCTGAAGTAGTAGTACCTATTAGGATGCTATTTATATCTCATTAGTTTTCATACTACCTATATAATTCTTTTAAAGCCATTCAGAGTTTTCCTTCTCCTAAACTAGTTGCCTCCCCAAGGCTGAAGAACCCAGTCTGTCCTACAATTTACCCGTAGCTAGAGGGAGAATAATTGGATTCATACCTTTCCCAAAGGTATTAGTGCTATGTGAAATGCAATCAGTCTTGTCCAGGATTTGAACTCCTATCGTCGCGTCCATTTCCTACGACAATAGCCATTATACCACGGGCACAAGTTATTATTAGTAGATATGAATACTTAAAACTCCATGAAAATCCAAATTATTTGTATTCAGAATAGTTACCTGAAGCTATAATCATCTATTGGTAGCTGCCCATGCCTTTGCTAGTCATATGTTGATATCTGTCTTGGTTGATGAGACACTGCTTCCTAGGTAGGTGAACTTGTCCACTAGTTTCAGAGAACTTCCGTTTAGTGTGGAGATGTCACCTCTTTGGTTAAAGCACATGTATTCCATCTTGTCTGCATTGACTTTGAAGCCTATGCCAGCAGCTGCTCATTCCAGACTATGTTGTAGGGTTTTGGCTTGGGCGGGTGAATTTACCAGAAGCGCTATGTCATTGATGCAGTACGCATCTGTATGTGCAGGGTATCTTCTACTTCTTTTTGTCAGCTTGAAAGCGTTGTCTTTCATTTTATCAACAGACATTCTAAGCATGTCATCCAGACAGATGATAAAAAGGTATGGGGCTAATGTGTCTCCTTGCAGCACACCTGCTACAATGTTGAAGTGTCTCCATCCGGGGAGCGGAATTTTACTTTCATGTTTCTATATAGTATCATTATGGCTGTGACGGTTTCTTTGGGTAAGCCATAGGTGAGTAGTATTTGCTCCTTCTTCCCTCTGTGCATGGAGTCAAAAGCCTTGGAGAAATCAACAAATAATATTGTTGCCTGTAGGTTTTTATGTTTTTTGCATGTACACCTTCAAGAATTCAACGAATAGTCAAAATTTGAGATGTTGTGGATCAATTTCTCCAAAAGCCATTTTGGTTCTTCCTAAATATCTTCTCAATTTCTAGTTCTTTGTGGTTGTATAGTAGAGCATTGTATATCTTGGCCGCTATGGATGTAAGAGTCATACCTCAATAGTTCTTGGTTAATCCAAGGTCGCCCTTCTTAGGGAAGGAGAGGATGCATCCCTTTGTGCATCTGTCTATTGTGTTTTGATTATATATGGCATTACAATGTCAGTACAGTATGTCATTGAATTACAGGGTCTTCCATACTTCTGGGGATATTTCATCAAGCCCTGCTGCTTTTCTATTTTTAATTTTTCTTAGTATTGAGTCAAGTTCTTCTTGTGTAAACTGTCCTAGTTTGATGTCTAATTGTTTACTAATAATTATCGTGATTGGTTCATGTGTAACTTTCAGAGGGCTTCTGAGTAAATTCTTGAAATGTTGTTTCTATAGTTGTATTCATTCTTCTTGGTTGGTAGCTTTCAGTTTAGCTTTCACAGTGCTCTTCCTCCTGCTCACTTCATTTACCATTTGCCATGCTGTCCTTGATTGTCTATCTTCAACCGAGTCTCTAATCTTATTGATCTGATTTTGTATGTATTCTGTTTGTTCTTTTAGGTATATGTTAGCAAATTCATTTTGTGCTTTTTAAGTTTCAGTGCATGGATATTGGTTGGATTCTTCCAATTTCATTTGGAAGCAATTTTCTTGTCTGCATCCTTTGTTCTAACCTCTAATGTCTCCCATGTTTTTTCTAACCACTAATATCTCCCATGTTTAGTTGGTATGCATTCTGCTGCTGCTTCTAAGTAGGCATTGACAAAATTCTCATATTCGTCATTCGGAGTATGTGTTTCTGACTTCTCCTGTAGTGCATCAAATTTGTTTCTTAGTATTAATGCATATTTATCTTTAATATCCCTGTTATTAAGCAGGGACCAGTCATAGTGTACAGTGGTCGTTGTTGGAGCTGTATTCCTTCTTAGGTTCAGTCATATCTTTGCCTTGACAATTCGGTGATTGGAGTTGACGAACCAGACATGCGGAACACTGCTGGAGAAGTAGGGACGAACTCATAAGTGACCTACTCCAGTGGACTCCTTCACATGGACGAGCAAAGGCAGGACGACCAGCAAGAACCTATATACAACAGTTCTGTGCTGATACAGGATGTAGCCATGAAAACCTACGAGGAGTGATGGATGATAGAGAAGGGTGGTGCGAGAGGATCAGGGAGATCCATGCTGGGGGCACGACATGATGATGATGATAATCATCTAAGAATTATTATTATCATTATATTTTTTGTTTGTTTGTTTGGGTTTTATGGCTTGTCAACCTTGGTATGTTATTTAATGCCAAATCCATTTTTATACAAATAAACAGTTCTATTTCAAACAATTCAGTTTAGCATAAGTACACAGTTTATTTGACAAAAACATTTCTATTTCAAGCAATTTAGTTTTGTCAACAGTTCTATTTCAAAGAATTCAATTTAGCATAAGTACAGTTTCTATGTCAAAAACTGTTCTATTTCAAACAATTCAGTTTGGCATACAAAACTAGTTCCATTTCAGATGATTCAGTTTAGCATAAGTATGCTGTGTAAATGTCAAAACAGTCCTATTTCAAGCAATTCAGTTTAGCATAAATTCACAGATTAGTTCTATTTAACTCATAGATAGGATCCTATCAGGTGCTACCACTCTAGGCTAGTGTGGACCTGGGAGCAACAGCAAAGAAGGGATACTCCACATTCCCCAAAGCTCTAGCATTACTAGAACTTCTCTATCAGATTGTTTAGTGTCATATCCAGGACACTTGTTGGTGGGGGATCTTACCTCTCTGCAGAGAAGCAGTCAGTATATTCTACAGCCCCAGCTGACTGGGCAATATTAACATTATAATAAAACCATATAATTACTTGATCTTCTAAATGTATTTGAGGCTTATATAATACTCTACAAAGACTATCTTTTAATGATCCTTGTTCTTCTGAATGTTTTTGAAGCTTATATAATATACTACATATGTTGTCTTTTTATAATCTTAGCTCATGTGAAATTATTTTAGGCTTATATGATGTTCTACATGTAGGATCTTTTGATGGTCTTGGTTCTTTTGAATGTTTTCCGAGTTTATGTAATACTCTAAATATGGTATCTTTTGATGAACCTTGCTCTTCTGAATGTTTTTGAAGCTTATGTAATGCTTTACATATATTGTTTTTTGATAATCTTAGCTCATGGAAAAGTTTTTGAGGATGATATAATGTTCTACATGTCATATCTTTTGATGGTCTTAGTTCTTTTGAATGTTTACCAAGCTTATGTAATGTTCTAAATATGCTATCTTTTGATGAACCATGCTTTTGTGAATGTTTTTCAAACTTATGTGATGCTCTCTATGTTGTATCTTTTGATGATCCTAGCTCTTCTGAATGTTTTCTAAGTTTATGGAATATTCTACATATGTTATCTTTTGATAATCCTAGCTCTTCAGAAGGTTTTTGAAGCTAATATTATGTCCCATATATTGTATCTTTCTATGATCCCAACTTTTCTGAATGTTTTTGAATTCGAGGTGATGCTCTAAATTTGGTATCTTTTGATGATCTGAGCTCTTCTGAAAAATTTTTAAACTCATGTAAAATTTAAACTTCATAAAATTTAAAATAAGATTTTTTACAAAGTGAATGAATCAAGAATATTTATACAAGGAAAACAAGTGAAAAATGTCAGTCCAAAGATAAAATCTCCAAGTGATAATCTGCTTTTAAGAATTTTTTCAGAATGATTGCAAATTTATAACGAAAGAAAAGCAAAGTACTTATTCATGGGTGACATCTTATATTCCATTCCTCACTCCATCAGAATTTTTCTTAGTTCACTGTAGGACTTAGGCCTTCCCCAGGGTGTGTAAAATATGGTGAGTAATGGGCCCTACCCTGTCATGACATTTTTACCAGGTGTTTGAATTCAAAGTTATTGTTCTACATGGGTCGTCCCACCAAGACTGGAGACCCCCAGTCTACCATAATATTTTACTTATAGGTAGAGGGAAAAAAATGAATTCATAGTTTTCCTATTAGTATTAGTGTGAAGTTAAAGCAAGCAACTCTAGCAAGAAATTGAACTCAGATTTGTTTTCTCTACTGACAATAGTTATGATATTCATTATGGTGAGGCTCCTGTTCTGGAGGTTTGGGGATGGTGAAGAAACATTACTCCTTGATTAACTTTGACTCAGAAGGGTAATATTTATGGTCCTATCAATGGATCAAATATATCTTTAATTGCAGTAGATTCTCAGATGACTGATAGAAAAATGGTTTTGATTTCAGTTAATTTGTTTTGGTAGCATCTCAACTTTTGTGGGTCATCTAATGCCAAAATCAACCTTGTAGAAGGACAGTAATAGTACTACTTATTTTATTAATGGAGGAGGGATAAATGGATTCATATTTTCCCAAGTGCGTCAGTTCAAAAGTGAATATAGTAGCACAACTGGAGTTTGAAATAGTTAATTAAAATGTTGCTGTCCAACGTATTAGCCACTACATTATGGAGATTCCTCGTCAGGGTAATGGCTTTCAAACATGAAAATTATCTGTACCAAGAATGAAGAGTCTTAGACCAAACACAGGTTGCCTCTTTGGCAAGGTTATGCCTATCTGGTAGAGTAAACCTCAACAACAAAAAATTCAATCCCCATATTTTGTGAGGTTGGTATGAAGTAGTTATAAGTTTTGAAGGACTGATACCTCAGATCAATCTGTCTTCTATTTTGTTTGCTGTCATCAAGACAGATATAAGGTTAACATGTTTCGGTGGGGGTATCCTCATGGTGTAATGGTTAAAGTGGTGGAGTCATAGTAAGCAAGTTCAAACTTCAGTCATGCTATAATATTCACCTTGGGAAAGGTATGAACCTCCCTATCCTCCCAGCTATGGGTTAAATAGCATCACTGCTGTTCTTCTAGAAAGATGGCTTTGGCATTAAATAACCTACAAAGGTTAATATGCCATTAAACAAAGAAACCAAAGAAACCAAACCATGTTTCGGTTAGAGAGAAACTGCAATCAACAGGAGTGACCAATCCTTGTTAATATCGGTTGATAAAAGGTTAAAAAGGAGTTTAGCCTAACTAATCAACTAATGTCATCCACACACACACACACACAAAAGAAAGAAAGTAAAAGAGGGGAAATGAGACAGAAAAAGAAAGAATAAAAGTTTGAGAAGAAGCAAGTAAAAAAAGGATAAGTTGGAAAGAAAAATAAATTTCAAAAGTGAGAAAGAACAGGAAGAGACATAAAAAATGAGAGAAGACTGCAATATAGAAAGAAAAAGAAAAAGAAAGAGAGAAAGATATAAAGACATCAGCATAGCACCATTCATAAATTATGAAGCTGTTTATATATAGATATAGACATCTTGTCTATGGGTTTGAGATTATGGTGCAATCGTATTGGTAAATTGAGAATACAGGAGCATTGGTTAACTGAAATCCTTTCAAAATTACTTAAGTAAATAAAAGAAAGCCGAGAGAGAGAGAGAGAGAGAGAGTATTTCAAAGAAGAAGAGAGAGTAAGTTGGAAGTAAAAAAGAAATTGAAAAAGAAATAAACAACATGAAATGACACAAATAGAGTGTTATATTTTGACCTTCGGCCCGAGCAATGGCCAGTAATCGAAAGAGATCACGTGGGTGGATTTGGCTAATGAAATGGGACAAGGTAAAGCCCATGATACACTCATAGACTGATGCACCGGAAGAGAGTGAGCTGTGAACTACATGAGTTATTTTCGCTAGATGACGATCAATCATGCCATTCCAAAGATCGCGTAGGCGATCGAGTGGGCGTTGGACTATTATATAACTCAGTCAAGACAAGAGTTCCAGTTAGAGTTGGAGACGGAGATAGACGAGTTGTGGTAGGGAAAGCAACACCCGGCTGAAGGGGGCCTCAGGAACCCCGATGCAGTTTGGGGACCAGAGAAGTTGCTGATAAGATGCAGTAAAGAAAGCCATCATCCAGCAGAAAGCTGGGCCGCAGGGCCTCTGGTTGAGCATCTGGAGAATGAGAAAAACACAACGTTGACGGCCATAAGAGTGGGGGTCAAAATATTGCAGCTTCTGTTCGGTCTCCAACTCTCTCTCACATGCAAACTTTGAGTAACCCTTTTCAAACCCTTACAAATAAAGTGAGAGGTACATATATTTTTATAAAGAATCTTCGCTCATCTGTTTATTTATTGTGTCGTTATGATGCTGTAGATGATGATATAACAAGAGGAGAAGGCCGAAGTAAAGAAAGTAAGACAAGAAAAAAGAGAAAAATACAAAGATGTTGGTTGGATACCCATCATAAAGTATAAGATTATGTATAGATTAGCATTTCTGCTTATCTATGAGCTTATGATGGTGGAATCAGTCACATTGGGGAATTAAGAATGTAGTAGCATTGGTCAACTGAAATCCTTTCAAGTCCCACAAGTCAATAAAAAGAAAGACAGAATGAAAAGAAGAAAGCAAAACTTAGTTTGGCACAAGACCAGAAGTTTCAGTCACTTTGAGGAATTGAGAATGCAGTAGCATTGGTCAACTGAAATCCTTTCAAGTCCCACAAGTCAATAAAAAGAAAGACAGAATGAAAAGAAGTAAGCAAAACTTAGTTTGGCACAAGATCAGAAGTTTCAGTCACTTTGAGGAATTGAGAATGCAGTAGCATTGGTCAACTGAAATCCTTTCAAGTCCCACAAGTCAATAAAAAGAAAGACAGAATGAAAAGAAGAAAGCAAAACTTAGTTTGGCACAAGATCAGAAGTTTCAGTCACTTTGAGGAATTGAGAATGCAGTAGCATTGGTCAACTGAAATCCTTTCAAGTCCCACAAGTCAATAAAAAGAAAGACAGAATGAAAAGAAGAAAGCAAAACTTAGTTTGGCACAAGACCAGAAGTTTCAGTCACTTTGAGGAATTGAGAATGCAGTAGCATTGGTCAACTGAAATCCTTTCAAGTCCCACAAGTCAATCAAAAGAAAGACAGAATGAAAAGAAGAAAGCAAAACTTAGTTTGGCACAAGATCAGAAGTTTCAGTCACTTTGAGGAATTGAGAATGCAGTAGCATTGGTCAACTGAAATCCTTTCAAGTCCCACAAGTCAATAAAAAGAAAGACAGAATGAAAAGAAGAAAGCAAAACTTAGTTTGGCACAAGATCAGAAGTTTCAGTCACTTTGAGGAATTGAGAATGCAGTAGCATTGGTCAACTGAAATCCTTTCAAGTCCCACAAGTCAATCAAAAGAAAGACAGAATGAAAAGAAGAAAGCAAAACTTAGTTTGGCACAAGACCAGAAGTTTCAGTCACTTTGAGGAATTGAGAATGCAGTAGCATTGGTCAACTGAAATCCTTTCAAGTCCCACAAGTCAATCAAAAGAAAGACAGAATGAAAAGAAGAAAGCAAAACTTAGTTTGGCACAAGATCAGAAGTTTCAGTCACTTTGAGGAATTGAGAATGCAGTAGCATTGGTCAACTGAAATCCTTTCAAGGCCCTCAAGTCAATAAAAAGAAAGACAGAATGAAAAGAAGAAAGCAAAACTTAGTTTGGCACAAGATCAGAAGTTTCAGTCACTTTGAGGAATTGAGAATGCAGTAGCATTGGTCAACTGAAATCCTTTCAAGTCCCACAAGTCAATAAAAAGAAAGACAGAATGAAAAGAAGAAAGCAAAACTTAGTTTGGCACAAGACCAGAAGTTTCAGTCACTTTGAGGAATTGAGAATGCAGTAGCATTGGTCAACTGAAATCCTTTCAAGTCCCACAAGTCAATCAAAAGAAAGACAGAATGAAAAGAAGAAAGCAAAACTTAGTTTGGCACAAGATCAGAAGTTTCAGTCACTTTGAGGAATTGAGAATGCAGTAGCATTGGTCAACTGAAATCCTTTCAAGGCCCTCAAGTCAATAAAAAGAAAGACAGAATGAAAAGAAGAAAGCAAAACTTAGTTTGGCACAAGATCAGAAGTTTCAGTCACTTTGAGGAATTGAGAATGCAGTAGCATTGGTCAACTGAAATCCTTTCAAGTCCCACAAGTCAATAAAAAGAAAGACAGAATGAAAAGAAGAAAGCAAAACTTAGTTTGGCACAAGACCAGAAGTTTCAGTCACTTTGAGGAATTGAGAATGCAGTAGCATTGGTCAACTGAAATCCTTTCAAGTCCCACAAGTCAATCAAAAGAAAGACAGAATGAAAAGAAGAAAGCAAAACTTAGTTTGGCACAAGATCAGAAGTTTCAGTCACTTTGAGGAATTGAGAATGCAGTAGCATTGGTCAACTGAAATCCTTTCAAGGCCCTCAAGTCAATAAAAAGAAAGACAGAATGAAAAGAAGAAAGCAAAACTTAGTTTGACACAAGACCAGAAGTATAAGGCACCAAGAGAGACAATGGTTCTCTTGCATAGTTGACTAATCATTATATATTATAAATCCAAAGAGAGAATAAGTAAGAATAAAAGGGAAATAAAAAAAAGAAAAAAACACAGCATAGAAAAGAGAAAATCTAAAATGTAGAAACTAAAAGTAAGAGAAAAAAAAAAAAAGATTGAGAGAGAGAGAGAGAGAGAGAGAGAGGTTAAGTAGTGTAGTCTACCTCATTTTTTGTATCTCTTCCTGTTCTTTCTCACTTTTGAAATTTATTTTTCTTTCCAACTTATTCTTTTTTTACTTGCTTCTTCTCAAACTTTTATTCCTTCTTTTTCCGTCTCATTTCCCCTCTTTTACTTTCTTTCTTTCTCTCTACTTGAGTGATTTGAAAGTCAACAAATGCTCTTGCCTTCTCAACTTCCCAACACAACTGATACAACCAACTCAAACCCATAGACAAGTTGAATTACTAACCTCTTCATAAATAATCTGATAATTCATGATGGGTACTATGCCAATCTTTTTATATCTTTCTTTTTTTTATCCTTTTTTTTACACTTTCTCTATTTCAGTCTTCTTCTTCTTCTTCTTCTTCTTCTTCTTCTTCTTCTTCTTCTTTTTTCGCTGTACTAGACAGATTGGAAAAGATTTCTTTTTCTTTCCCTCCTTTTTTCACTGTACTAGACAGATTGGAAAAGATTTCTTTTTCTTCCCCTCCTTTTTTCTCTGTACTAGACAGATTGGAAAAGATTTCAGCCAATCAATGCTTCTATGTTCTTAACTTACCAACACAAGTGATGTCATAATCTCGAATCCATTGACAAGAAGTACCAATCCACATATAAATAATTTCATCGTCTCTGAATAGGAACTATGCAAGTGGAGTAAGAAATTCTGGATAAGTATATTGAACTATAAATGTATTTACCAACCCTTCTGCACAAGCAAGATGCAACAAAGGTCGATTTTTTATACAGTTTAACAGGTTTGAATTCAGAGCAGTTGTCATACCAAAGTTAAAGAGACCAGTCTGCCCAACTGTTTTACCCATGGCTGGAGGGAGGATAGTTGGATTCATACCTTTCCAAAGGTTTGGTTTGGTTGGGTTTTATGGGATATCAACCATTGTAGGTTATTTAATACCAAATCCTGTTTATATATATGCATCAAATATATATGATTTGTAAACACATTTTGTTGATAAAATTTTTAAACAAGCCTGAGCTCATTTTTTTGCACACAGTTAAATGTTTTCGAGTATTGCTATTGAATATGAATAATTCTATTTACTATTTATTATTTGTTTACACACAATTAAATGGTTTCAAGTATTAACATATAACAGTCTCCATTTAACATCAGTAATTTGTTTGCACACATTTAGATATAGATGATATGTAAGAGATTAATTTGGCAGTCATTTCATTTTGAAACGAGTTAGATCTAATTTGTTTGCACACTAGTATTGCTATTGTTTCTTCATAGCAATAATTGAGTCCATTTAACTAACACTTATAATTCTATTCAATATTAATCGTTTATTTGCACTCAGTGAAGTGGTTACAAGTATTGCTATTTAACAGTAATTATTCTATTCAACATCACTCTTTCATTTGCACACAATTAGATGTTTCCATATATTGTTATGAATCACTAACAATTCAATTAAACATCAGTCATTTGTTTGCACACAGTTAAATGATCAAACAGTTCTATTTCTAACAATTCAATTTAACAAGTCATTTGTTTGCGCAGAGTTTAAATGTCAAACTATTTGACCCATAGATAGGACCCTATCAGGAACTACCACACCGGGGCAGAGTGGACCTGGGAATGATGGTAATGAAGGGGTACTTTGCATTCCCCAAAGCTCCTCACCATCAGATTGTTTCATGTCATATCCAGAACACTCATGGGGTGGGGTCTAACTTCCCTTCCACAGAGATGCAGTCGTTGTATTTACAACCACAGCTGACTGGGCTGCGTTCTGAAGAGTGTTAGCGCTATGTAAAATGCAAACAGCCTTGTCCATGATTTGAACTTGAGTTGCCATGTCCATTTCCTATTACAATATCCATTATACCACGAGTGTCTCCAAATATTGAACTATTCATGGGACACCCAGTGAGAATCAAATTATTAACCTAGCTTGCTAACCATCATACCATGGAAGGCTCCCTTTAACATCAGTGTTGATTGTAAAGTATAAAAGATATTTCAGTGGTGGAGAGGATTGTACAAGATTCGTTAAATTCATTCATCCCACAATCAAGATGTTCTCTCACACTTATTTGTATACAAGGGTGTGTCAGAAAATATCTACTTACTGAAACTTTATACAGTTTATAGAACAGTTGTTGTCGCCAAATGGTAATCAGGCTATAAATGCATTTACAGTTCACATATAAATTCCCAACATTTTTAAGTAATATTTTCAGTTCATCTTAATCATTAACCAGTATACACTCAAGACTTATTTCTAGCAAATGGTTATTTTATGTTATAAAATTCTTTTAGAAGCATTATCACTGTTTTTAATTTATTTCTTTTTTCTCCAATTTGTTACCATAAATATTTTTATGTAACTCACACTAATACATAATATGCACCCTTAAATTTGAAGTCCAAAATTGCAGGAAAAAAATTGTATTATATTATATCATATTATTATATCATAATATCATATCATGATAATATGTCATACAGTACATACATAATATGCACAAATTTTTAAAAATTTGTAGCAATTAAACTTAACCAAAATTTATTGCCCCGTCAGCTGGGGTTGAAGAATACACCGACTTCACCTCTGCAGAGGGGTAAGACCCCCCCCAAATGAGTGTCCTGGATATGACACTAAACAATCTGATGGTGAGGTTCCAGCAGTGCTGGAGCTCTGGGGAATGCGGACTACCCCTTCATTACTATCGCTCCCAGGTCCACTCTGGCCCGGAGCGGTAGCACCTGATAGGGCCCTATCTATGGGTTAAATAGTACTAACAGAACAGATTATTTACATAAAAATGGATTTGGCGTTAAATAACCTACAAAGGTTGATATGCCATAAAAATCCAACCAACCAACCAACCAACCATTAACCAAAATTTAGTATTTCTTCAACTTTTTATCAGTTCATCATCATCATCATCATGTCATGCCACCAGCATGGATATCCCTGACCCTCTCTCGCCACTTCTCCCTATCGTTCATCGCCTCTGGCAGGTCTTCAAGGCTACATCCCGTATCCTCACATTGCTCGCAACATTCTTGTGTAATTTCCATCTAGCTTCTTCTCCAGCCGTTTAGTTAGTGTCCAAGTAGTGCATCCATACAGCAGTATTGATACAGCCGCTGCAAGCTGAAACAAAAATCAATTCATACTGACTAAAAATAAAAATCTATATAGTTTACATTGTCTTAAAACACAAAACTTACACAGTATTTAGAGAAAACACAAGAACATGTTCACACAAAAATGCAATAAGCTTCCTACAAAAATAAGTTCACATTAAGAGAAACAAAATGACAACAAATACACATTCCAGTTGATATTTCTCTGTAATAGTATAAAACACATTAGTTTGGACTATAGATATACTTAGTTTCAGTCATCCCATCCTGTATATGGTGAGGCATGTGGCTGGAAAAAAAGTTAATTATATAGTTCTTGTGTATAATACACTCTCCTAACTTTTGGATTGAAAAATCTCAAAAAACAGTGTGTCTTATACACAAATAATTATGGTATATAGTTCTTGTGTAACATAGCCAGATATCCGGATATGCAAAACGTACATAGAATGTTCATAACATATATACATAGAACATAGGAATCCCGAAACATGAAAAACACTTACGACTTCTTAGTTCAGGTGAGAAACTTTTTATCACCTTTGAGTTTAAAGGTTCTTCAACATAAGGAGAGAGAGGCACAATCTTTCTATGCAGGCTTTTCCATCTGCCCCCCACACGTGCGCACCCGCCACAAGGCCACTGGCCTGGCTTCAGTAAGCTAGCGAAAGTCAACCGTCTTCTTCTGAGCCAGTGCATGACATCATTCACGTCCCCTGGTCCTGGGATTTTTATTTTGACATCTGTGAATGACACATCCGCTCCACACGTGCGTGTGAACACCTGCACTCATGTTTGCACCTAACTAATCTATGCACTGAGCCAAAAGGTTCTCAGCCTAACTAAACCCAAAGACAAGATATATAAAACGAAATCCCTCAGCCATTATATTACACTTGTGTATAATATGTGCTGAAACTTTGGGGCCGAAAAATCTGGAAAAATAGTGCACTTTATACACAAATAATTATACTACTGTTACTTTGATTGGTTTGGTTTGGTTTGGTTGGTTTTACGGCATATCAACCTTTGTAGGTTATTTAACGCCAAATCCATTTTTATGTAAATAATCTGTTCTATTTAAAACAATTCAGTTTAGCATAAGTACACAGTTTAATTGTCAAAAATATTTATTTCAAACTATTTAAGAAGTTATATGTAACAATTCAGTTAAGTGTAAATACAATTTTAATGTCGAAAAACAGTTCTATTTCAAATAATTCAGTTAAGCATAAGCACGCAGTTTAAATGTAAGTACGGTTTAATTATCAAAAACATTTCTATTTCAAGCTATTCTGTTTACTCAAACAATTCAGTTTAGCATAAGTATGCTGTTGTTACTTTGAGTCAATATACTCTTTATTGTTTCTTTTTCATTATTTTTATTATATTCTTTCTATGCTTCATTATTGTTATTATTTGATTACTCGTTCTAATTTATAAGTGTTGCTTTTTATTTCAGGACTCTGGATCAATATACTCTCATTATTATTTTTCTCTTTACAAGTCTTACACACCAGTTTTAACTGAAGTCTGAAAGACGGCAAGTCTCCTCAGGTCTCCAGGACTCTTCAAACATTACTAGCTGATTTTAACTGTTCTGTGGTCTGGGATGGTCTAAGTTCTTCTTCTAATCTCCAGTTCCTCCAGTCCCTTTTCCAGACTCTTAGGGACTATTCCTAGGACTGCAACTCCAGTTGGTATCTTTGTAATCTTCACATTCCACAGCTTTTTCAGCTCTCAGGCAAGATCCAGGTATTTGTCTATCTTTTTGCTTTCTTTCATTTTCACTTTACGGTTCGCTGAAATGGCAAAATCTTCGAAATGACAAGTTCTTTTATGCATCTTATTTTCTCAGTTAGATTCTGGTTTATGCATATACCATTTGTCTGCATGGTCAAATTTTAATCTCTTGCACAATTTTCTGTGAATCCCCTTTCCTACCCTGTCATGCCTATTCTTGTATTTTTTTTCCGTTTGCTGCATTTACTTATGTGACTGTTTCATTTCTGTCATCATACGAGGTGCATACAATAAGTTTCCAGACTTTTTTTCGTATTGGCACTTTTATTGATAGTACACACATGAAACTCTATCCCCTTCAAAGTAATCTCCTCCGGCTGCAATGCACTTGTTGTACCATTCCAACAACTTCTGGAAGGCCCTATGGAAGCCCTCTTGTGTGAATGTGTCAATGACTTTCATCACAGCCTCTTTCATCTCCTCAATTCTATCATAACGTCAGCCTCTGACCTTAGGGGATAACCAAAAGTCACAGGGAGCAACATCTGGACTATAGGGAGGGTGAGCAACTGTCTTGATGCCCATCTTGCTCAAATAGTCTGTGACAAGGATGGAGTTGTGGACTGGTGCATTGTCCTGGTGGAAATGCCACTGAGCTGATTTGAAAAGTGCTGGTCTCTTCCGACGGAATCTCTTCCTGAACTCCCTTAAAACCTCAACATAGTAACCCTAACCCTAACCGTTTGGCCAATCAACTCTAGTGTATTGACTTCCTTACTCCTCCCACACCTCTCATCATCCCTCACAGACTCCCTGCCTTCCTTGAATCTCTTATGCCACTCAAAAACTGATGCTCGATTCATGCAAGATGGGCGAAAAGCAGTCTGAAGCATTCCATATGTTTCTGTGGCATTTTTTCCAAGTTTAAAACAGAATTCTATTGCATATCGTTCTTCCTCACGTCCTGATAGCATTTTTGAAATTTACCAGCTGTGACAATCAGGCTTTAGTAGGGTGTATTCCAATTGCTGCTGTAGCTGTTCATTTGAAGCTGAAATCATAAAAATTAGTCAGTCATCTCACAAGATGTATAGCAATAACATACTGAATTTTCAAGAGTCTATGACAATTTTAAATGCCTGTACCAAAAAAAGTCTGGAAACTTATCGTATGCACCTCGTAAAACCTTCTCTTGTTATTCTTCTGCATATCATCAATTTTCATTTTGATATGATTTGTTCTAATGGCATTATTTGTGCTACTATTTAGACAGATTCAGCTTCTCTCTTCAGATTTCCCCTTCTTCACCATGTTCATGTCATCTAATTATTATTAGTATTAGCATAAGTATTTGTATAAGTAGTATTATTAGTTGTAGTAGTAGTGTTTGCTATAATTTATTATTATTCCTTTTTATTATAACACTCTGGGTTAATACACTCTTCATTATTACAATAGTAAAAGTAAAGTTGTCTCCCTTAGTCAAGGGCGACCAGAAGGCTCCCTTTTCAATAGCTACTACACCGAGGTGTAGGGGAGGGCACTACTCCATTTCCAGGATTGCTCCACTTTACCCTTGATACATATCTTATATTGCTGAGTGTTAAGCAAGGAGGTATCAAGTACCATTTTTAAAGTATGACGCGACCTTAGATTGAACCCAAGTCTCCCGGTCCATTGGCAAACACTCTAAACATTAAGCAAATGAACCAGTTTATTACAATAATATAATAATAATCTCAAGTTTTATCCCATTTTTTTGCGGCTGCCTTTTATCACACTTTATATCACATTCTTATTTATTGCATATGGATTATAAGATAGTACTTACCCATATTACGGGAGGGAATAGAAAAATTTAAAAAATCAAATTGAATTAAAAATAATTATTAAAAATATGCAGAAACTCCCAAAAGCCCCCAACAGGAAGAGGGGCGATGCATGTGCAAAGAAAAGGAACCGTCCTGATAAAAGAAAGAATCTTGTTCTCTTTCAGCAGTGACTAGTGGAATGACAACACCTAAATCTTTCTTGCTAGTGGGCGAAGGTGCCATGTGTCCATCTCTAGACAACGCGTCATCTAACCTTTCCACTAGTAACAGCCGCCGCTTTTACTAATGACCTACAACTAAAAACACTGAATAATGAACTTGTCGAAATCACAATTAAGACACCATACAATGGACTTAATGACTACAACTGAAAACACCGGATTAAGACATATCTCCCAAAAAGCGTCTAACACGTTAATGCTTTAAATACCAGATTTGGACATATATACCCAAGAATGACTGACACATTTTAACAACTTGACTGGGTGATTCAATCATTTTATTTTTATTCAGGAAGAATTTCCTCACCCACTGAATGGTTGTTAAACCCAGAAACAAAGGCAAAATATAAAAGATATCTTCATCTCCTATCTTTTACTATCTTCTCCTTTCATATAATTCCTTTACAGCTTTCATATCCAAGAAGTTAAACCAGCCAGATAATGTGAGGTAAGAATAGAATAACCCTGAATAAAGTCAAAGAGCAAACAATATAATAAATTACCTTTGAAACCCCATATTACCAATAGGTTGTGCCATGTTTATTATTAAGAATAAACAATGTTGAGTCACTTTTATTAAAGTCTAAGATAAATATTCATATTTAAAGAAGTCAAACTAGCAGTACTTACCCATATTACATAAGGGTTGAAAGATGCACATTATTAACAATAAAGAATGTAGAGTCACTTTTATTAAAGTCTAGGATAATTATTCACTCTTAAAGGACATTTTATTTGTTTTTATTATTCATTTAAAACAGTTCTCTATCATGTTTACATCAAGTGTGGTGTATGAAAAATGGTTTTAGGTTTGTTAAGAGATCTCACATATCCTTGAAAATTCCTAAACATTAATATTTTGAGTAATTATTCAATTTTATTATTTTAATACAGAGCTGCTGTGTGTAGGTTCTAACTGGTCATCCTGTCTTGCATGCCTGGTTTGTCTGACTTTGATAGTTTTCATGGTATTTGCCATGGATTTTATTTGAAGCAGACATTAATTTAAATGAGAAAAGCCCTGAGTCCTATGGACAAAATATCACAGCTACATCGAGCTTGTCTAATGTGCCCATGGCACAAAGTTACAGAGTAAGTGTAAGTATGGGCACAAGGCACAAAAAGCAGAATTATATATATGTGTATGTGCCCTTGATACAAAAGCCTCCATGGTGAGACTGTCTCCACAGATAAGTTAGAATATATGTCTTCCTTCTCCTCCCAACTTATGATAAATAGTTAAGCAGACTGTGTTTCCTATGTTAAAGTCTGAGTAATCTAACCTGATAGTTGTTATAAACATGGTGATGGCTGGTCACACCTATTCTGTTAGTTGATATGGTTTGGTTTGGTTTCTTTGTTTAATGGCATATCAACCTTTGTTGGTTATTTAATGCCAAAGCCATTCTACTAGAAGAACAGTAGTGGTACTATTTTACCCATAGCTGGGAGGACAAGGGGGTTCATACCTTTTCCAAGGGTATTTGCCCAAAAGTGAACATAATAGCACGACTGGCGTATGAACTCGTGTACTACGATCCCGCAGTCCATCACTTTAACTATCACACCCCCTGGTTGATATGAAGTTGTAAAGAAAACACTCTAGTCTGGGTAAAGCAATCAGTCTAGGAGAAGGAAGACACTGAATTCAACCAGCAATTTTCTGCTTTAAAAAATTGATCTTGTGTTGCATTCTGTCTGTAATGGAGGAATTATGTTAATAAATACATTAAAACAACCTTGTGTCATATTTCATTACCACAAGAGGTTGAATAAATACCTAAATATTATGCAGTCTGCCCAACATTGTTGGGAGGAGAAGAGATGGATTTATGCCTTTCCCAAGGACATTAGCATAAAATGAAACATAAATAGTTTAGTCCAGGATTTGGACTCAGGTAGCCAATTCCATTTCCTACAATTCCATTTCATTACAGTAAGTCTGCCCCTTAATGTTTGGTTTAATGTAGGAATTCTGTAGGAAGCAAAACTCCCAGGAGACAGTGCCAAAAATATCTCAGCTCTATCTACATTTCTCTTTCAGAATGGCTCAGGTGCTGAGCAAAAAACCTTTTAGACAGAGGGATAGGGTGTGCTGCCCTGGTAGGAACTAAGTTAATTTATATTTACACCACCCAACACATGGATGAACCAAGTAATGATAAAAGGTATATTTTATGGCTCTAGATCATTTCTTTCTTAGTTTGACCCAGAATTTTTCTGCACCCCATTATATATAACCTTTTTTTTTTCACTTTTCTTTTTCCATAATTGGTTACACACATTTCCTACCATCAGTAGCAATAATGTGACCATTTTGAAACGTGTTAAACCAATCATATACTTTCTACAGTAATAATGTTTCCATTTTGTGCTGAAGGCCTGGAATAAACTTTGCTTCTTTTGAAAATTTTCAGTCCATGAACATTATAAAACTGTAAAATGAATTATATGCTTGTCATTGCGATACAGCTAATGACTTCTTTTGAGTTGGCTTTGCTTCAGTGGAAACCATTGCTTTTAAGAATTAATAGAATATATTTGGTCTCACTATCTGTTTCATTTTATTTTATTTCTATCTATCTATCTATCTATCTATCTATCTCAAATTCTACACATGTATGTATGTATGTATGTATTCCAAATTTTTAGATCTGTCTATCTATCCCAAATTTTTAGATGCATGAATGTATCTGTAGGGTAAGTAAAATTGTTATTTTTAGCAAAAAGAATGTTTTGTTTTTGGCGAGGAAGAGTTGTAAGGTGCATGTGTGTGTTTGGTTTGTTTTCTTTGTTTAATGGCATATCAACCTTTGTAGGTTATTTAATGCCAAAGCCATTCTCCTCGAAGAACAGTAGTGGTACTATTTAACCCATAGCTGGGAGGATAAGAGAGTTCATACCTTTCCCAAAGGTATTTGCCCGAAAGTGAACATAATAGCACAACTGGAGTACGAACTCGCAGTCCATCGCTTTAACCATTACACCACGAGGAACCCCCTCCCTGTGTGTGTTTGGTTACTTCCTTGCTAAGTTTTAAAAGTAAATAAATGAGAAGGTTCAAGATGTACAAGTCAAAATGTTTTTAGGAATAGTTTTTATTTGCAGCATGGGATATTTAGTCTGTGTTTGTACTGCAAGCCTCATAGGAGAGGAAATAAGTGAAGAGACGAAATGAAGTTATGAGAAAGTTGTTGTTGGATGTGCGAGGGAAGTATGTTCGCAGTATGTAGTAAAAGTCATGTTTGCCGTTGAAGGAAATAAACTTTGGAGTCACTCTGAGTTTCATGTGTCTGGTGGTTTTGGGGAGAGGCGTGCGTGTCTCCATTAATGTGGCCCAGAGGTGAAATGAGAGCTAGGTGCCGGGAGTGGGATTAGGCATCATATTGACATAGCCAATTTTAGGGGTGACATAAAGTTGTTCCAGTGTGTGGCATATTGAATGTATCTAATTCATATTCAACTGGGATTCCTTGGTCTAAGAGAAAATAGACGCAAGGAATCCATAAATTAGATAGGTTCCCTCATGTGTCCATACTGCTGCTGCTATTGAAGAACCGTCAGTGAGACGTCTGCCCTGGATGGCATTGTTCAGCCAAAGAGAGTGTCTTTGGCAGCTTACCCAATTTCTGCTGCCTGGAAAGGAGACCCGAACTGAATAGGATAAGTCATCCTGATTGGGTGAAATTATGCGTTGAATTAAGTTACACGCCAAACCAAAATTCCTTCTGCTACATATCTATCTATCTATCCAGCTTGCTAGCTATTGCAAATTTTTAGATGTATGTATGTATCTATGTATCTGTCTATCTATCTAGCTAGCTAGCTATCTATGTATCTATGTATTTATCTATCCCAGATTTTTAGATACATGAATGTATCTATCTATCTATCTATCTATCCAGCTAGGTAGCTATTGCAAATTTTTAGATGTATGTATGCATCTATGTATCTGTCTATCTATCTATCTAGCTAGCTAGCTATCTATGTATCTAGCAATCTATTTATCTATCCCAAATTTTTAGATGCATGAATGTATCTATCTATCTATCTATCCAACTAGCTAGGTATTGCAAATTTTTAGATGTATGTATGTATGCATCTATCTATCTATCTATCTATCTATCTATCTATCCAGCTAGATTGCTAGCTATTGCAAATTTTTAGATGTATATATGTATGTATGTTTCTATCTATCTATCCCAAACTTTTCATCCGTATATATGTATCTATTTATCTATCAATCCCAAACTTTTCATATGCATGTATAAATATATCTATCACAAACTTATCTCTATGTATGTATGTATGTATGTGTCACATTACTCAAAGTCCTACTCGTAGACGTAACCCAATACTATCTGTTTCATAGTTGGGTCATTAGTAACTAAGTCAGTACCTCCACTGAGTTTGTCTCATGAGGAGGGTGTCTAGACACCCTGCAGGATGAAAAACAAAAGTCTAAGGGTGGAGAATTCTTTATGCCTAATGGCTATCTAATACTGAATTCCTGAGAGTGATGAACTCCTTATTCTTTGTTAAATTATCCAACAAGGAGAAAGAAAAGTCTTCGATAGCATCAGTGATTGATGTGATTACTGGTTATCTTACTTTAGCTTGTCCCTGGATAATAATCATGAAGACTTAGTGGTATTTGTGTTGCACAAACATTAGCCACAATAATACCATGATATGTAAATGTTCCCTTACAATCTTTTTATCTACCAACCTTTCTCTCCAAAAAGTTTCAAGGTGATGGAAGTTTAGCAGCATATGCAGACTTGACCAGTTGGAAGCATATGCACTTACATATCTGCACATGGGCAGCAGAAGTCTTATCCTAATATTGTTGTGTCCTCCCATGACTGTGGACTCTTTTGTATGAACAGCCCTATTGAGGAGAGCACTGGTCCTCCAGACAGAGGAATGCGTATGGTAAGGATGTAAGATTGCGAGGGTCAACTGTGATCTTTAAAAGATTATGCTGTTGCCATCTATCTATCTATGTATCCCAAACTTTTCAAATGTATGCATGTATATGTACACATATGTATGTATGTATGTATCTATCTATCTATCTATCACAAACTTTTCATATGTATCTATCTATCTATATAGCTAGCTACCAATTCCAAACTTTACATATCCATCTATCTATCTATCTGTTTGTCTAAACTAAGCTTTTCATATGTATGTATGTATGTAAAGTAAAATTGTCTCCCTTTAGTTGAGGGTGACCAAAAGGCTCCCTTTTCAATAGCTACTACACCAAGGTGTAGGGGAGGGCACTACTTCTTTCCTTGGATTGCTCCACCTTACCCTTGGTACGTACCTTATATTGCTGAGTGTTAAGCTAGGAGGTATCAAGTATCATTTTAAAAGTCTTTGGTATGACACGACCTGGGATTGAACCCAGATCTCCCGGATCATTGGCAAACACTCTACCCACTGGACCAATGAGCCGGTGTATGTATGTATGTATATAGATAGATAGATAGATACCTATTCCAAACTTTACATTTCTATCTATCTATCTGTTTGTCTAAACTAAGCTTTTCATATGTATGTATGTATGTATGTATGTATGTACCTATCTATCTATCTATCTTGGTAGCTAGCTACCTATTACAAACTTTACATATCTATCTATCTATCTGTTTGTCCAAACCAAGCTTTTCATATGTATGTATATATGTATGTATGTATGTAGAGGAGTAGAAGGAACTCCAGTCTAATAACAAAGCTATGGTGAAGGCAACCTTTCAAGGAAAAATTAACTTAAAAATCAAAACTGGAGAAGGAAGCTCCAGCATCAAACCTCTACAGCCTTGTACATATCATTTGATGAGAAAAGTCTAAGAGAAAGTTCTCTGAAATAAAACATGCAATTTACATTGTCATCAGTTATCTTGCAATATTTATCACTGGGCTGTAACTATGTAGACCTTGAGAATGTTATAAGTGTTGCTCAAGCATATGCCACTATAATCCAATGACAAACTGATGTTTTACTACCTTACTTTATGCTTCTTGAATATTTTTCACAAGCTGGATTAGTTATTAATCAGGAGGGCCAAGTGGTTAGAGTATTCACCAGTGGCCTGGGAAACTGGGGTTCAATCCCAAGTCAAGTCATACCAAAGACTCAAAAAATTATACTTGATACCAACTTGCTTAACACTCAGCGTTATAGGGTAAGGATCAAGGGTGAAGTGGAGCAATCCAGTGAAAGAAGTTGTGCCCTCTCTTACACCTCGGTGTAGTAGCTATTGGAAAGGGAGCTTTCTGGTTGCCCTCAATTATGGTTACTAACTTTACAACTTTGAGTTGTAATTTTGGTATTTAAAATAGCAATCATCTATCAAGATATGGCAGTCATCATCTATCTATCTATCTATCGATCTATGTCACTTCATTTATATCTAATCATATTCATATTTGGTAAGATAGCTAACTAGCTATCTTACTATGTTCATATATAATATCTTGCTTCATTTATATCTATCTATCAAGCTAGTTAGTTAGGTCACTTTCTTCATATATAATTATATAGATATCACTTCATCTATCTATCAAACTAGTTAGCTGGATCACTTTCTTCATGTGTTATTACATTGATATACAGCATCATCAATGAATAAATACACCCCAAATAATTTTTTAATTTTCTTTGAAACTGAAGCACCAGGCTTTTTTCATATCTAAAAGAAAATTATACAATGAAAATGCGCTTTAATCACCAAACACTACAGTATCTAAACTGTAATGAAAAATGTAAATATGTAACACTCCAAAAATAAGTGTGCATTATATATATATATATATATATATATATATATATATATATATATATATATATAGTAGTGAGCATAAAGATCAGAATGATGTTAAGAAAAAGTCTAAATGTGAAATAATTTTTTATTTCAAAGCTTCATAAATCATTTTATCAAGGAAAAATAAGGATATAAAGGTAAATTATATAATTCCAAAATATAAAGCTCAATAAACTTATTTTGATAAAGTTATAAGACTAAATATATAACATTTGAAAAAATAGATGATCAAAAACATCAGAACGATTAAATAAATCTGTAAAATCTAATAATTGTTTTGTATAATTAAAAAATTTTTAGGGTAAAAATATAAAATAGGGTATTTTACTAAATTACACTGGCTTTTCACCGGCTCTTGCATTTTCAAACATAGTGAAAAAATCTGTGACATCATTGTAACTTAGAAAACTGATAGTCAAGATAAACTCTCAATTGGGGATATTTCAAAGACTGTGGGTAAATCTAAGAGTGTTATTCATAGTATTTTAAGAAAACTTGAGGAAACTGGGTCATGTGAAGCCAAGAAACTACCTGGCAACCCTAGGAAAACTACTGCAAAGGAAGACAGATGTATTGGTAATGAATGAAAAAAGGATCAATTTGTGACAGCAACCACTATCTCTAAAAGAGCTTATGCTGAAGCATTAAAATATTAAGGCACACTATTTCCCGAAGACATAATGAAATAAATTTGAACAGTCAAGTAGCTTCTACAAAGTCTTACATTTCTAAAAAAAATAAAATGATCTGATTGAAATTTGCCAGTGAACATGTCATATGGTGTGAAGAACAGTGGGATTGAGCTCATTTCAGTGATGAGTCAAAGTTTAACCTGTTCAGTTGTGACAGGAGAAAGTTTGTTTGACACAGTCTGAAGGAACTAAAAGCAACATTAAATTTTGAGGAGGAAGTGTGATGGTGTTTGGCATGATTTCTGTTGCTGGTACAGGACATCTTGTCAGGTTACACAGTAAAATTAACGCAATTGTATACAAAGAAATATTGAAGAAACATGCTGTATTTAATTTGAGAACTGCAAATAATTAAGCAGCTGTATTTATGCAAGATAACGCTCAGTGTCACACAGCACAGCCTGTTAAGATATTTCTTTCTGAGGAGGATGTTACTGTTATGGAGTGGCCTGCTCAAAACCCAGACATGAATATGATAAAAAATGTTTGGAAGTTACTAAATAAGAAAGCTAAGGAAAAGAATCCAAACATTGACAAACTATGGACTAATTTGAAAGGAGAATGGGAAAGATGTCTGTTGATGAATGCAAGACATTAATTCGCTCATGTAGCAAAAGATATCAAGCTGTTATCTTTATCAAAATAAGTTTGTTGAGCTTTATATTTTGGAATTATATAATTTATCTTTATAACCCTATTTTTCCTTGATAAAATGTTCTATGAAGCTTTAAAATCAAAAGTTATTTCACTTTTAGACTTTTTCTTAACATTGTTCTCATCTTTATGCTCAACACTGTATATATATATATATATATATATATGCAATTTTTTTGTTACTGAAATGTTGCAATCTTATTTTTGATTACAGAGTTTAAATATTACCTATTTTGGTCATAAATAATGGCTAATAATATCTATTTTGATTGTATAATATTCCATTAGAACTAATAGAAACCTGGTATCCCTTGTTTAGAAGAAAATTAACTTTTTATAAAAAATTGATAGGGATGTACTTATTTATAGGCAATACTGCATATTTGTCCCAAACTTTAAATTTCTTTCTTTTTTGTTGCTTTAAGTCTTGCTGTCTTACAATTCATTTAAAAACGAAAATATTAACCTACAAACTATTAACATACTACATGTATATATATATAAAAAAAAATGTTGGCTTTAAATGACCCACAGTGGTTGATAGGCCATTAAACCCTGACCAACTGACCTATAAACTATTCATTTACAAATCACACACACACACACACACACACACACACACACACACACATATATATATATACATATATATATATAAATATATATAATTGGAAAAAATCAACAGACTGTCATTTGGCTATCATGAATCTATTTTAGTTGGCCATTCCATAAGGGAAACCAACCTCTTCAAATAGCCAATGGAAAGAAAAAAATTCATAAAAAATATTCTTTCAATGGACTCTTACTCAAATATAAAAAAAATAAAAAAATAAAAAAGTAAATAAATAAATGAATAAATGGGTGGGTGGGGGTACAGAAAGATATGGGCGGCTGGAAGTTGGTGTCAAAACTGGATGTAATGTTATTGTCTGTTGTCATGTATCCTTATATATCTAAAAAAATCTTTACACAACTCACAAAACTTTCAGTAACTAAAATCTTGTCAATAAATTAACCTATTTTATCTTAAGAAAAAATCTGTCTATTCATTTATACATTCATCTATTTATTAAGGAAAATGTGGCAATAAACACTATTACTAATATCAAACTTACCTTATTTAACTAAAAAATATTTTAGGTTTTATTTGATTTCCATTTAAGATTAAAATATAGTCTTTCTTTAATTTGTTAATATTTTTATATATCTTTTATTTCAAATACTGCCATTCTAATTACCATTAAAATCATTAATATCATTATAATAATAAATCATTAATAATTATAATAAAAGGTAACTATTATTGCAATTATTGCTAATTTATCATTATTATAATAATTATTATTGTTGTTGTTGCTAACCGTTATTACATTACCAATGATATTAATAGTAATACTGATACCATTAATTTCATCGTACTATTGTTATCATGATCAATTTTTCTATCATTAACCTTTTTCATATAAGTTTAAATCTATTTTTATGGTGACATTTAAAAATTAGTTCATTTCATTCATTTAATAGTTGGCTTGAAAATTTCTATCTGATGATGTTTATCTTTTTCTTCCAACCTTATTTTGGTAAAGGATATTTGATAGAGAAGAATCACTCAGAATCACTGGAATATGGAGGTCGTTTTAGTTTGACTCAAGAGCTCAGCAAGCCCTACACGTGAGGATACCCATGACCTAAAAAAAAAATAAAACCAAAGATGACTGAAACCAACACTAAGTCTCCTTTTCTTTTACCAAAGAAGAAAAGATTTAAATTATGTAACTTTATCTGAGAATTTTTATTTATTGCAGACTTTTTTTCCACATCTTGGTAGTTTTTTTTTGAAAATTTTTTTTGAAACGTAGTGAAAGAAGAAACAACACAAAAAAAAAAACCCTACCAAGATGAGGAAAAAAAGTCCACAATAAATAAAAATTAATTCTCAGATTAAGAAGACTTATCTCAAAATGATTCCAATTAAAGACAAGTATGTAACTTTACTTTCAAAAAGAAATATCTGATCTGACTATGCTAAAAACTTCAATCATGAACATTTTCCAAAAGAAAAGAACATTCAGGTATCTGAGCTTCCAATGAAAAATTTACTAAATTCATTTTTCTCCTGTCTTTTTGTTATATGTATTTTAAGTTGTTTGTCTTAGCATGTTGTTATATCAAGCAATCACTTTAAGCTATTGACATGTAATTTGTTGGGTGAGTCTCTGTGGTATAGTTATTAATATACTGAAGAACAACATTGTAGTGAGTTTATAGGACTTTACACTCCTATAATTTAATTTGGGTGGTATGCCACTTGTTCCCACAACAAAGATGGCAGATGCACACATATTCAGTCTCAGGAAACCATTGGCCAGGAGAACCACGTGACCTGCGTAAAACTATATCCGCGCGTAAATTTCATCCTGCGTTTGGAGCCACTTCCAAGACATGTATTTTCTATAAATACGTCGTCTTCAAACACTCTTTCTCTTCTACCCAATTTCTCCGCAGCGGCAACACACTCCCTCCTGTGGGAATCAACAGACGTCAAATAGCAACAACATGGATGGGCCTCGCAGACATTCATTTCTTCAATATACATTGAATATGAGACATTTTCCAGTCTCAGAGAAACCGACTGTTTCCAATCACAAAAAGAAAAACATTTAAATATGTAATCCTTTTGTAGTTTAGTTGTGTTAGTTACACACACACACACACACACACACACACACTTGCACATATACACACATGATTATTTTATTAATAGAATTAGCGATATTTTTAATGTATCAATGTCTGTTTTGTTATAGTGTATAAATTTGTTTTGTTCGTTGCCTAATTTTAAATGTTCCTTTTGTTCGTGCCATTTCATATCTTTTACTCATTGGCTTCCTTCATTAACTACCTTTTTCCATGCGCCTATATTATGCCTATTCTACCTTTTTCTAAACACTAAATATCAAACTTCAACATAAAATTATGGGGAACATAAATACTAAATACAGGTCACCACCCCCTACAAGTTCAAACTCCAGTTGCACTAATACATTCACTTTCAGATAAATACCCATGGGAAAGGTCTGAAACCCCTAGTTTTCCCAGCTATGGGTTAAATAGAACCACCACTGTTAATCTAGAAGGGTGACATTGGCATTAGATAACCCATGAAGAGTGATATGTCATTAAACAAAGAAACCAAATCAAACATATAATTTGTTGCTAACTGATAACAGAAGTTATATTCCAACCGAAACAATACATTTATCATTTCTCAAGTTAGAATGTTTGAGTAAGGTGGTTAGTAGGTTTTACTGCTTGTTAACCCTTGTTGGATTATTTAATGCCAATGTCAGGTATTTTTTCTTGAAAGAAATTTTATAGTTTTAAGTAACGATTCCAATTTGATAAAATATCATTTACAAACAAGTAATTATTTTTAATACAAATAATTTGCCCACTGTTCCCAAGTATTCCAATCTAATACAAATAATTTGCTAACAATATGGTTTCAAGTAACTAATAACAATAACACAATGTAAGATAAATTTTATTCTGAGGATAGTATGTGTTATTTTTTAATTACTTATATATTTCAAAGGAATTGAAAATAGCCATTATGTTATATTGTCATCTGCTGATTCATCTACATACATGCAGAATCAAAACGACACAATAAATAAACAGAAGTAGGAAGACTGCTTTAACAAATATGTACCTCTCACTTTATTGTAAGGGTTCGAAACGGTTATTCAAGGTTTGCATGTGAGAGGGAGCTGGAGACCGAACAGAAACTGCAATATTTTGACCCCCACTCCTATGGCCATCAACGTTGTGTCTTTCTTGTTCTCCTGATGCTCAACCGGAGGCCCAGAGGCCCACTCTGCTGGGTGATGGCTTTCTTTACTGCATCTTATCAGCAACTTCCCTGGACCCCAACTCATCAGAGCCCCAAGGCCCCTTCGGCCTGATGTGGCTTTCCCTACCACAACTCGTCTATAACTCTGTCTCCAACTCCAACTGCTACTCTGCTTGACTTCTGTCTTGACTGAGTTATATAATAGTTCAACGCCCATTCAGTTGCCTACTCGATCTTTGGAATCGCATGTTTAATCGTCATCAAGTGGAAATAACTGTCATGCAGTTCACAGGTCACTCTCTTCTGGTGCAACAGTTTATGAGTGTACCATGGGAATTTTTTAGCTCGTCCCATTTCATCAGCCAATTTCCGCCCACGTGATTTCCTCTCACAACTGCCATTAGAATGTGTCGCCTCCTTCCGGTACATCACCTTGGAATGGCATTTTTGGCTGGGTCGAAGGTCAAAATATAACAATTATTCCCTTGAAACTTTGCTATTGTGGCCAGGGTAACACTATATAAGACAAATTTTGTTCCTGGATAGTATGTGTTATTTCTTAATTTTTTATATTGTAAAAGTTTAAAAATGGTTATTATTCCCTTGAAACTTAGCTTTTGTGACCTGGTTCATGAAATTTAGAATGCAACCTATTTTCTCTAAATTTGAACATTTTCATTCACATAAATAAAATAACATATCATTTAAAATTTACATGTATTTTTATGAAAGTTATGCAAAAATGTTCAAGAAAATTCTGTATTTGCAACTCAGTACTGAATCTATCTGGAATGTCCTGGAAAATGGGTAAATTTGATAATTTCATTACTCAGGTCACAAAAGCAAAGTTAGAAGAGAAATATAAATTTTTTCTATTTACTTTAGGTATAAGCAATTGAGAAATAACACTTTCTGACCAGAAACAAGAAAAAATTTAAAAAAACTGTTACATAGTTTTATTATTACGGATTTCACAGTTAAAACACCAATTTTTTAAAATCTTCTTTCTTTTTTTATTGAATCTGATAATGCTCTTTTTGAAATCTGGAGAAAATTTCAGACGTAACTTTGCTCTACCACTGATCCAAAATTTGAAATAGTTGACAAAAGTGTAACAGTTTTTCTAGAGTAAGGTATGAATAATGTCAGTATAACAAATTGAAACAATAAAAAGAAGTTCTAACTAGGGCACATGTAAAGGTGTGGCTTTAATTTGATGTAAAAGGGAACTCTATTCAGATGGTCAATCATGCAGTTAGTTCAGATTTGTATCAAGAAGTTTCTTTATTTCATACATGAGATACTGTTGTAAGTTAGTGCTTGCAGATATAATTCAGTGTTAAAACCGAGGACTAAATTTCCAGGATTTAGGTTTTATTCAGAATGTTATGGTTGGTTGTGGGTTTTGCGGCATGTCAACCCCTTGCTGGGTGTTTAATGTCAAAGTCAGTCATACTCAGATTGAGTGATTGATTAATTTTAACTGCATTTCAACCCATCTAGGGTTATTTTATGCCTAGAGGTTTGGGAATTGTGTTCATTATATGAATATATTTACATTTTTTGAGCAGTTGTTTCAGAGGTTTTTCTTTTCTGCACATGGTCCGATTGAATACAAATAATTTTTAAGCAGATCTATTTGACACATAAATGGGACCATATCAGGTACTACCAATCTAGGTAAGAGTGGATCTGAGAGTAATAGCAATAAAAGGATACTCCACACTCCCCAAATCTTCCGAACTAGAACCTTACCCTCAGATATGTTTTAGTGTCATCCACATGACACCCCTTTTTTTGGCAGGGTTATACTCCTCTGCAGGGGATACAGCCATGTCAACAGAGCAATCTTTTGTAATATGGTTTTATGCATGTGTTTACTCAACCCTCCACCACAAGCATGGTGTGACACAAGGTGAATTTTTAAGTGAAATACAACTGGTTTAGAATTCAGAGCTTTCCTTCTAGACTGGCGGCCTTATCAAAACAAAATAACCCAGTCTGCTTGACTATTTACTCATGGCTGGAGGGAGAAGAAATGGATTCATGCCTTTCTTTCTCCTAAACTGGTTGCTGAACCAAGGCTAAAGAACCCAATCTTCTCTACTATTTACCCACAGCTGAATTCATGCCTTTCTCCAGGGCATTAGCTCAGAATGAAACACAGTTTTGCCCAGGATTTGAACTTGCTCATTCTATTTCCTATAATGCTAAGTTTAAATGGTATCAAGTAACTACAATTTTATGGTTTCAAGTATTCTTATCTGTTAATAATAATTAATACACAATTACACAGGTATGTTTTTTTTTATGGCATATCAACCTTCTTGGCTTATTTAATGCCAAATCCATCTTTCTAGAAGAACAGTAGTGGTACTATTTAACCCATAGCTGGGAGGATAAGGAGGTTCATGCCTTTAACAAGGTTATTTGTCCAAAAGTGAACGTAATAGTGTGACTGGAATTCAAACTCACTTACTACAATCCTGCAGTCTAGCACTTTAACCATAACACCATGAGGACACCCCTTACACAAGTATGAATCCCTTTATCTACCCAGCTATGGGTTAAATAGTATCAATACTGTCCTTTTAAAAAGATGACTTTTGCATGATATAACCCACAACGGTTGATATGCCATTAAATAGAGAAGTCAATTCCATGTGCAAAAAAAGAAAAGATAAAAGAAACCAACAATTATATGGTTTCAATTAACTAATAATAATAATTATCATAATAATAATAATCCAATTATAGTTTCATGTAACTAATCTTAATACAAATAATTTGCACCCATTTATATGGTTTGTTAGATTGTTTTCTTTGTTTAATATCAACTGTTTTGAGTTATTCAATCCCAAAGTCATCCTTGTGGAAAAACAGTAGTTGTACTACTTAACCTATAGCTGGGGGGGATAACAGAGTTCATACCTTTCTCAAGTATTGGATATCAACCGGAAGATTCCTTTGACTTGCCCTATAAGTTGCAAGGGTGGCATAACTGGATATGCACCTGTTTCCTAAAGTAAACAGGACGCAAATGCCCCTGCAGAAATGCTGCATAAGTTACGTTGGTGTCATAGCAGAATATGCTGCTGTTTCCTAAAGTAAACAGAACGCGGGTATTTCTTCCACAGAAGTGCCGCATAAGTTGCATGGGTGGCATGCTAGACAGGGGGCATGTCCACGTGCAGTGTGTAGGTAGGAGGTGTGAACATGATGACTACATGGGTATCTAGAAAATCATATAAACCAGGGAAGATTTCAACCCAAGACTACGAAGCAGAAAAAAAGAGAGGTTTCACAGAAAAAACACACCGCTGCCTCTGCTTGTGTGCATTTCAGCCATCTCTGTCTCTCTCTTATTTCATCCAACCATACATTTTGGGTTATAAAAGGAAAAGAAAAGAAGCAGATTATATTTTTATACATCAGCATTGTTGTCTTTCTTTCTCTGCAATAAAACACAAAGTTATTAGTCCAAAAGTAAAAGTGTAGCAGAAAGAATTTCAGACCATTATTTAGTGCAGGAATTGTTTTGCCATTGGAATTTTGAAATCATATAAATCATCCAATGAGAACGACCCTTGCCATTCTGCCCGGGCACACCTCCCTGGGCACCATAAAAGGCAGCGCTAACAATGTGCGCCCTCTCTTTTCTTTTCTCATTCCTCTTGGCTGGCAGCTTGGTAAGACCAGCTGACACAAGAGATAACATTTCTCTCTCTAACTCGGGACGATTCCAACAGTAGACAGGGACTATCCATCTTGAGAGAGCACACTTCAACATTAGTTCCTCTGCATACCTTAGGAGACCATTTCCTGGTCAAGTATTTCTCCCTCCAAAACCAAATGGACCTAATGCCTCTGGCTAAGCACTAAACTCCCGCATAACCATTTACAAGTATTTTCTCATTCTCTTCAACTCACGGCAAAAGGAAAATTTCCTCTCAAGCAGTCATTAAACTACTAGATTGAAAGTCATCAGTATTTACGCATTCATTATTTGTTTCCTTTCTGTAAAAATAACAAGAGGCAACAGAACAATACTACGTCAATTACCATTTATGCCAAAATGGTAATATCATCTGCCCTTTTGTTATAAAAGTAAAAATGTGACTGGAATTTAAACTCACTTACTATGATAACACAGTCCAGTTTTTTACTCACTACACCACAGGAACTCTTTGAGTCATATAGTTTCAAGTATTTCTGTCTTATAATTTTTATACAACTACATGGTTTCAAGTACGTAAGAACAATAATCCTTTGTTGACAATTATAGCTTCAAGTAACTATTCTTAATACAAATAATTTGCAGTTGTCTTTATTGGGAATCCTTTTGAGATGAGGCTTCTTAATCTGAGAATTAATTTTTATTTATTGCAGACTTTTTGTCCTCATCGTGTTAGTTTTTTTTTTGTCGTTTCTTCTCACTACATTTCGGCCAAATTTCACCTCTGGCCTTCTTCAGGGGATTAAGTGCGACCTCAGATAGGAATGCTGAGTCTTGTAACCGTATCCCCAGTAATTACTGCCTTCCATAGTTGTTGTCTATTGCACCATGTTTTTGACCAAGTAAACCTCTGGCTGGCTTGGGTAGGAATTGAAACTGCTATCTTCTGATAATGCTCACCTGGAACCGTAAAAACTCAACGCCTCTATCCGCAGTGCCACAGGTCCCGAATAAAATAAAAATAAATAAAAATTATAAATAATAAATAAAAATAATAAAAATTAATTCTCAAATAATTTGCAGTTATACAGTTTCAAGTATTACAAATACAAATAATTTTCAAACAAATCTATTTGACTCATAGATGGGACCCTAACATGTACTCCCACACCAGATCCGAGGGAATCTGGAAGTAATGGGAATGAAATGGTGATTCCTCACTCCCCATAGCTCAAGAACAGGAACCTTACCACTCAATACAATTTAAAATAATAACCTGGATCCTTTTTACGTTTTCTTTTTTTTTTTGTAGGGGGGAGCGTATTCTCTGCAGGGTATGCAGTCAGAGTAATGAAAAGCCTCACCAAAACGATGAATGGAATGTTGTGCTTCAGACATTTATTACTGTAAATTTGTATAAAAGGAAGAAAATTTTAATATTGAGATATTATTCTCAAATACTAAGTATAAAAGACTACCACCCCTTTTAACAAAATTCAATGTATTTATATGTTCAGATATTTTGGAGTGTTCAACCTGTTTCATCACTGGTTTTGTTGTTTATATGAAAGAAATAACACATACTTTCTAGGAACAAAATTTGTCTTACATAGTGTTATCCTGGTCACAAAAGCAAAGTTTCAAGGGAATAATGGCTATTTTCTATTCCTTCAAAATATATAAGTAATTAAGAAATAACACATACTATCTAGAAACAAAATTTGTCTTACATAGTGTTATCTAGGTTACAAAAGTAAAGTTTTAAGGGAATAATGGCCATTTTCTATTCCTTTAAAATATATAAGAAATTAAGAAATAATACATACTATCTTGGAACAAAATTTGTCTTCCATAGTGATATTGTTATAAGTTACTTGAAACCATATTGTTAGCAAATTATTTGTATTAGATTGGAATACTTGGAAACAGTGTGCAAATTATTTGTATTAAGCATAGTCAATTATTTGCAAATAATTATTATTGAATTGGAATAGTTACTTAAAACCATAAAATTGCTTGCAAAAAAAAGAAAACCTGATTTTGGCATTAAAAAACCTAATTTGTTTAAAAAATCTATAACTGTTAGTTCTAATAAAGAAGGCTCTTTATCCATATGTACATGTGTGCTCTTTCTTGGTACACACAAGAATAAAAACTAACATGTTAGGCATTAATTCATTTTTGTTATAAAAACTTTTATTAAGTGTGGTATTTATTAAATGATCATTTTCTTTATAAAGACTATTAATTATTAAGTGAGTATTTATTAAACTATTATTATCTATTAAACATTGTTGAGATTTTTATTAAGTGGAGCAATTAACAGTTTTCTCATTGTGTACTTTCTTAAACCTATTTTTTGTTCTGTTCTTTTCTTTTTTTAATTCTTTATTGTTGAAGACCATGCTGAAAATTGTGCAATCTTAATGTGAATACAGTGTTATATTTAAAGCTGCCTTTCTACTATAATTCTAAAATATTTGCTACTCATACATAGTTTTTGTATATATATATATATATATATATATATATATATATATATATATATATATATATATATATATATATATATATGTGTGTGTGTGTGTGTGTATGTGTGTGTGTATGTGTGTGTGTATATTTAATTAATTTATGAGTACAGCAAAATTTATACAATACTATAAGTAGAGACACCATTGGTGATTATAGTAGGGGAACTTAGTAAAACTATAAAACAACGAAGGGCCCTTTTCATCCGGTACTTTTCAAGTTAAGGACGCCGGAAAATTTAAACAAAAACGGGGTATATATCTATAATATATAAGTATTTTTTTCCCCTCTATCTGGCCATTCTACTTATATATTATAGATATATACCCCGTTTTTATTTAAATTTTCCGGTGTCCTTAACTTAAAAAGTACTGGACAAAAAGGGCCCTTCGTTGTTTTATAGTTTTACTTAGTTCCCCTACTAAAATCACCAATGGTGTCTCTACTTATAGTATTGTATATATAAATATATATATATATATATATATATATATATATATATATATATATATATATATATTTCTGTAAATGTACATATTTATATACATAGGTATATGCTTTTGTGTATAGACATAGATGAATATTTTTTTGTTTAAAAATCAAGAAATTTAGAAATTGTATTCCATGATGAATTTATTTTGCTCACCAGATAATAATAAGCTAAATAAATTTATTATGGGATACAATTTCTAAATTTCTTGCTTTTTAAACAAAAAAATATATATTGCTCTGCAGGTATATTTTGAATTAAATAGCCGTGCATTGAGTATTCATTCTTTGGACATTCACAGTCTTCATTTACTTGATATATATATATATATATATATATATATATATATATATATATATATATATATATATATATATATTAATTTTTTCTCTTCAAAAAAACCAACAATTGATCACATTAAGATAATAAATTTATTCCCATCCTGTTAAAAGCATTGATATAAATCAATGTTCTAAAAAATTAACTGGACTTCTTCAAATTAAACAAGAAATGGATATATATATATATATATATATATATATATATATATATATATATATATATATATATATATACATTTCTTGTTTGATATATTAAAATATGTATATGTATATATTCATATACATATATATATATATATATATATATATATATATACAAAAGTACTAAATATAAGTTTTTTTCATATATATATATATATATATATATATATATATATATACCAGCACAATGTAGAGACTGTTAAATGTCCCACTTTATAAAAGTCTCAATTGTCAATAACAAGAATGAGATCCAGAGGAAAAAATATACAGTCTTCTTACACTCCCTTTAATCATTACATATGCTCACTTGAAAAGGAATAAACAAATTTGAATAAAAATTTAATAAAATGCTCATTCACTATCAGTAAGACTTGTCAAAATTACTGCCTTTATATGTATGTATATGTATTTCAAACTGAAATGCGTAGTACATGCATCTTATGGTTTAATCCTTAGCAACCATAGGGAATTTCAAAGAACAATACCTACAAAGTCTTTGGTTTAGCATATTTACCAACCCCCTCTGCTCGGGCAGGATATGACACAAGGTCAATCTTTTTTTTTAAGCGGAGTTTAACAGGTTTGAATTCAGAGTTTTCCTTCTCCTTGACTAGTTGCCTTAACAAGGCTGAAGAACCTAGTCTGCCCTACTATTTACCCATAGCTGAAGGGAGAATAATTGGATTCATACCTTTCCCAAGGGTATTAGTGCTATGAGAAATGCAATCAGTCTCGTCCAGGATTTGAACTCATGTCGCCGTGTTCATTTCTTACGACAATAACCAGTACACCACGGGCATCTTTCGTTTAGTCTCCTCACTGGATGTTTTAAACTTGTATTTGTGTACCAAATCTTGGCTACAGTTAGAAATAAGTGCATTCGCAGAAGCTGAAAACAAGGTGAGATTGTTCACTTATTCTGCCCATCGCTATGAGTAAATAGTCAAGCAGACTAGACTCTTTTACCTTGATGTGGCAACTAGTCAAGGAGAAGGAAAACCCTGAATTTAAACCAGTTTTCACAGCTAAAAAATTGACCTTGTGTCACATCCTGCTTGTAGTAGAGGGGTTGGATAGATACAAATATAGAACTGTCTTGGAGACCCCAGCTCCTGATTTAGAATTCAGAATTGACTTTTTCCAAGACTGATTCCCCCAATGCAAAGTTAGAGAAGCCAGTTTACCTTCCTTTTGTACCAATGTCTAAGGAAAGAGGAGATGGATTCATGCCTTTCTTAAAAGGATTAGTACAAAATGTTCACAAACATCCTTGGAGAGAATTTAAACACCACTTAACTGAAACCATTTATTACTAACAACTTAATAAGCCTAAAATCACCAGCACCGCAAGCTAAAAACTATTGGTAAAACAGTTGAGTAAATGAGGTTCACAAGCCTTGTAGAAGCTGTTGAAATTCACTTTAGTCTGTGATAACAGTGGGGCCAGAGGTTATCTGCCCAAAACCATTTTTGTAGGGGTGAGTTACCTGCCCTTAGACTTTTTTTTTCATTTGTTGTTGTTATAAAATAAATGAAACACTTTGTGTGTTGATAGCAGTCCTGATGTGTTGCTTCGTTATTTGATTGGAAGTTATCTCATGTCTAAATGACTGACTGTGCTTGCTAGAAAGAAAAAGGTGTGTCTCCTTTAATTTTAAGGGTTTAAGTCAACAAATTCCCAACAGAAGCAACCTGTCAAATAGCAAGATAACTCTGAATTAAAACCCTCATGCCAACACTTCATGTTTCAGCATAGCAGAATAAGGCCTATTACTTCCCATGTATGTAGTTACCAAACCCCTTCATCACAAGCTTGCTCTGTTGGCTGGAGATGCAGAATACACTGACTGCATCTCTGCAGAGGTGTAAGACCCCTCCCAAATGGTTGTTCTTGGTATGACTCAAAATAATCTGATAGTTTGACTCAATTCCTGGAACTTTGGGGAATGTGAACTTTGACCCAGAGTTGAAGTAACTGTTAGGGTTCCATCTATTGGTCAAACAGAACAATTCTTTCATTTACCATACTTGAAACAATTTAGCTGTGTGCAAACAATTGATCAACATTAAATAATGGCTTTAGCATTAGAAAAATCCATGAAAGTTTATATGCCATTAAACAAAGAAACCAAACCAAACCAAACCAAACCACCATGAACAAGATGTGACATGAATAAAGCTGGTTTGTATCCAAAGTTTTCTTTCTCCTAGACTGGTGGCCTTACCAAAGCTAAAAAAAAAAACAAAACAATCTACCTACTCTTTACCTTTAGCTGGGGTTGGGGAGAAGTATGAGGCACCTAGTGAGAACATGCAGACAACATTCTTTACAGAGAGGAAAGATTTTCCCATAAGAATATGGGTGTCCTGGGTATCACACAAAACTGCATTTGATGGTAAGATTCAAATTCTGGAGCTTGGCGGAGTGGGGAGTGTGTGGCCATTACTCCCAGGTCAACTATGACCCTGAGTGGTAATACTCATTATGGTCCCATTTATGGGTCAAATAGATCTGTTTGAAAATTGTATGTATTTGATTGGAATACTAGAAATCCTTTAACTGTGAGTAAATTATTTGGTTTAGTTTTATAGCTTATCAAACATCATATGGTATCTAATGCCAAATTCTTTTTATTCATATATATTAAATATATATATAATTTGTAAGTATATTTTGTTGATAACATTCTTAAATGAGCCTGATCTCTTTTTTGCTCACAGTTAAATGGTTTCAAGTAATGCTATATAACAGTCACAATTTAATTTGTTGGCACATAGTTTGTTCTATTTGACCCATAGATAGGACCCTATCAGGTACTACCTGAGGTGCCCGTGGTGCAATGGTTATCGTCGCAGGATATGGACACAGCGACACGAGTTCAAATCCTGGACCTGACTGATTGCATTTCACATAGCACTAATACCCTTGGGAAAGGTATGAATCCAAAATATTCTCCCTCCAGCTATGGGTAAATAGTAGGGCAGACTAGGTTCTTCAGCCTTGCTGAGGCAACTAGTCTAGGAGAAGGAAAACTCTGAATTCAAACCTGTTAAACTCCGCTTAAAAATTGACCTTGTGTCATATCCTGCGCGAGCGGAGGGGTTGGTAAATATGATCAGGTACTATCACTCCAGGTCAGAGTGAACCTGGAAGCAATGCCAATGAAGGGGTACTCCACATTTACAAAATCTCCTAGACAAGAGCCCCTCTATCAGATTGTTTAGTGTCATATCCAGGATACTCATTGGGGGGGGGTCTTACCCCTCAGCAGAGATGCAGTTGATGTATTCTTTAGTCCCAGCTAACTGGGCTAGTGCAAATTATTTGTATTAAGAATTGGTATTTGAAACTATAATTGCTTACAAAGGTTTATTATTATCATTTACTTATATCACATAATTGCTTAAAATGTCTTAAACCATATCATTGTATGTAAATTATTTGTATTGAATAGGAATACTTGAAACTATATAACTATGAGCAAACAAATGATTATTATTTAATAGGAATAGTTAGGTGAAACTAGTGGAGGTGCAGGGTCTTAGGAAATGGACACAGCTGTTGTATAGCCACATAATACATATACATCTGCATGCAGAACACAACAACACAATAAAGACGAGCGACACAGTTTTCTAGAAAAATATACCTTTCACTTTATTTGAAAGGGTTGTGTGTGAGAGGGAGTTGGAGACTGAACAGAACTGCAACATATTGACCCCCACTCTATTGGCCATAACAACGTTTCTTTCCCGTTCTCCTGGGCTGCTCAATTGGGGGCCTGGGGGCCCAGCCTCTCTGGGACATGTTCCTCAATCCAGCATCTTCTCTCCAACTCATCTGATCTCCAACTGGTCTGATATCCAACTGCCTGACTTCCTGTCTTCACCCGGGTTATATAATAATTTGACGCCTACTCTTCTTCCTGCGAGCGTCACAATTTCGCACTCATTCAACCCATCCACAGTCAAGGCTATAATATCCTGATATTCCTCGACTGGATGCACCTGTTATTTACACAGGTGCATTTCCCATTTAGACAGCTTGCCCAGGTCGGAGGTCAATATACAACAACAGCAACCTGAATTCAAATCCTTGATGAGGCTGTTTGCATTTCTTTTCATGCTAATAGTCTTGGGACAGGTATGAATCAATCTCTTGTCTCACTAGCTATGATTAAATAGTAGAGCTGACAGGGTTCTTTAACCTTGGTAAAGCAACCAGTCTAGAAGGAAGAATATGAATCCAAAACCAGTTTTAGTCTACTTAAAAATTGACCTTCTTTCCCATACTGCTTATAGTGGAGGGGTTTTACATACTAGAAACCATTGAATTGGGTATAAGTTTTTAATATTTAATAGAAGTACTTGAAACCATATAACTGTGTGTTAATAAATACTTATCATTATCAAATGAAACTATAAAATTGTGTATGAATTATTAGTATTATTATTCTCAGATTCACTCAGGCCTGGAGTGGTAGTACCTGTTAGGGTCCAATCTATAGGTCAAATAGATATGTTTGAATTTGTATTAGATAGGAATACTTAATATCATATTACTGTGTGCAAATTATTTTCATTAAGAATAATTATTTAAGCCAAATTTCATTTTAAAAGTAATTTACTTGAAACTATATAATTTTAAAAAAATACCTACTTCAGAATTAAATAACCCGACATGCTGTATGAGGGTTGACTGAAAAGTTCATAGGCTGACTAAGATACTCTCATTGAATGTAACCAAATGAGGTTTATTTTTCAACATAATCCCCCTTGTGGTTCATATAATTCTTCCATAAGTGTTGCAGTGCTTGGGTCCTAGAGGTGAAAAAAATAATCAGTAACAGATATGAACTCTTTAGTCTATGAACTTTTCAGCCCATCCTCATAAAACCAACCAACCAAACAAACAAACAAACAAATAATCAACCAACCACCAACCAATGAGAACTATACCAATGTTGTATGAATAGCTTGAACTATCAGTGAGACATTGAAGTTTGATCAAAACATGACAAAATCCATTTTCTGTTGATTGCACTGACCTTCCAGCTTCATAAATATTCCCTCTACCTCTTCCTTATATTCTTTCTTAAATTGCAACCAGATGCTTGACATACTTAGTGCTGGTTACAAAGTGTGAAATTAGTTGTCGCCCAAGGTAAAATTGTAGTTTTCCACTTCAACATTTCATAAGCATGAAAGTGCAAGCAGTCAATAAATATTTATGAAAGGTTTTTAGCCAACAACAGCAAAAATTAAAATAAAAGAAAATGAATAAATAAAAGAAAATAAAGGATGGGAATCCAAAAATATTAAATAATTTAGCATTACTTTTTTTTCTAGACTAAAAAAAAAAAATGTAAAAATATTTCTTTCTTATTAAAAATAAGCAAGAGATATCTAACTCCCCAAAACTGACAATCAAGTCACATAGAAAACACCAGATCTCACTAGATCACCAATGTTAAGCAGCAATGAGCCTTAAGCAACAGCAGGTATTGTAGGCAACTTGAGGCCTGTGTGTTAAATCTAAGTAAAGCTTAGTAAATAACAACAGACAACCAATTCCTACAGATTTACAGTTAAATCACACTGAAAACACCAATTCTCACTAGATCACCAATGTTAAGCTGCATTGAATTCGTTTAACACTTAGATGGGTGACCACTTAAGCAACAGCAGGTACTGTAAGCAACCTGAGGCCTGTGTGTTGTATCTAAGTAAAGCTTAATAGATAATTACAGACAATCAACTCCCACAGATTTACAGTTAAGTCACACCGAAAAAAAACAGTTCCCACCTTATCACTAAAGTAATGACAACAAGGGTAGAGAAAAACCCGAGCAGCAGTATACAAAAACTTTTGGAAGAGTTAGAAGGAAACCATATACAGATTATGACAAGTTTCAATAAACGTACAGTTATTTAATAAGCTAAAATAATATGAAGCTACAACAGTGAGATATGTTTAATTTGGTTTCAGTGTTTAATAGCATATTAATTTTCATGGGTTATTTAATGCCAAAGCCATCCTTGTAGAAGAACTGTAGTAATACTATCTAATCCATAACCTGTGGATAAAAGGTTTCATGCCTTTCTCAAGAGTATTAGTCCAAAAGTGCATGTAATAGCACAACTAGAATTTGAACTGACTTATTATTATGTCACAGTTCAGCACTTGAGCCACTATACCATGTGACTTGAGCCACTATACCATGTGACTTCCTCAAAGCAGCAATGAGTCTATTCAATACTTATATAAGTAACTGCTAAGAAACAGCAGGTACTGTAGTCAATCACTAAGTTTAGCTTAGTTTAGCACAAGGCCAGAAATTTGGGGTACTCAGCAGGAAATGAACTCACTAGCAGTGGTTTACTTGTGTAGCTTGCTAACCATTATATTAAGTGAGGTACTCAGCAGTAGGTATGGTAAACAATATAAACTTATATTCAACATCAACAACCAATTCCCTGTCTTAAGGTCGAGATTAAAGTATTGTATCTGTTCATATGATTCAGCAATGTTTTTGACTACTGAAAAGATGCGACTGAGTTGGTTGGGGCTGTATAATATGCTGACTGGATCTCTGCAGAGGAGACCCCTCCCACCAAAAAAAGTGTCCGGGATGTTTCACAAAACTACATATGATCCTGAGACTCCAGTCCTGGAGGTTTAGGGAATATGAAGTATCGTTTCATTATCATTACTCCGAGATCCGCTTTGACCTGGAGTGGTCGTACCTGTTAGGATTCCATCTATGGGTCAAATAGAATTATTTAATCATTAACTATACTTGAGAATGTGCGCAAACAAATGATTGGTGTTAAATAGAATTATTAGTATTATATAGCAATACTTGAAACCATTTAACTGTGTGCAAGCTAACGAATAATGTTGAATAGAATTATTAATGTTTGATCGTAATACTTGAAACCATTTGATATCCTAGGTATGACATTAAACTGCGTCTGATGGTAAGACTCCAATCCTAGAAGTTTGGGAATGTAGAATACCTTTTTCTTATCAGTACTCTCAGATCCACTCTGACCCAGAGTGGTTGTACTTATTAGGCTCCCATCAAATAGAACTGTTCAATTTTTTACTAGGGATTATAATTAATATTCAATAGAATTATTAGTATTAGATAGCAATACTTGAAACTATTTGACTGAGTGTAAATAAATGACCTTTAACTCATTTAAAAATAAAGTTACTTACAAAATTGGCCCAGTTGGCTTGGTCCGTTGAATACACTGACTACATCTCTACAGAGGGGTAAGACTCTTCCAACAAGTGTCTTGTATAACACTAAACAATCTGAGAGTGAGGCAACAGTAATGGTGGAGCTTTGAGGAAGATGGAGTATCCCTTCACTGCCATCACTCTCAGGTTCACTCTGGCTTGGAATGGTAGCATCTGATAGGGTCCTATCTATAGGTCAAATAGAACTGTTTGACATTTTAACTGTATGCAAACACATGGCTTATGCTAAATTGCATTGTTAGAAATAAAACAGCTTGATCATTTAACTGTGTATATCTACAAAATGTGTTTACAAATCATATTTAATATATATGTAAAAACAGGATTTGGCATTAAAAAAACAACAATGGTTGATATGTTATAAAACCAAACAAAACAAAACCAAATCATTAAGAAATGAAATTACCAACAAACTAATCTGACCCATCATATATATCTATTTTGATGTGTGCAAACTGATGTGTGTTAACTGATGTTAAATTGTTAGTGTTACATTGCAATACTTAAAATCAATTAACTATAAGCAAAAATAATGAGCTCAATCTTATTTAAAAACATTAACAAGAAAATATGTCTATAAATCATATTTAATATATATATATAAACAGGATTTGGTATTGAATAACAAACAATGCTTTATATGCCATAAAACCCAATCAAACCAAACCTACACACTATTCATATATATAAACAGGATTTGGCATTAAATAACCATCAAGAGTTGATATACCATTAAACCAAATAACCTAACCAAACCAAATCTGATGTGGAAAAATTTGAGATAAGCTTGATCCCATGGATTCTAATCCTGTAGCTGCACCTTTCCTATTGCAACAAAGAGGAAAAGTCTGATGTCAGTGTAACAGTGGTTGCAGAGATGAAGGCTCTTCTTTTTTCTTGCCCATGCATATACACATAAGCCTTTTCTTAAATTGGTCAGGTATCAAAACTACCCACAAGAGGAGAAAGTTAAAATCTGCTCAGTCTGCAGGCTGGGATTGAAGTGTATCACCTGTTCATCTTCCTCAGCTGTGTTTTTGTTTTTTTTTAAAAGATGAGGCAAAAATTACATAGGCATAGTCCAAGGGATTCTAATCTTACAGCATCACCTCTCCCATAACCTCTAAGAGAGAGGGTCGAAGTAGTCTGATGCCTGCATGACAATGGTCATGGGGATCAGAACAATTTTGGGCTTTGCCCATATATACACACCTATGTTTTAGAATAGCTCAGACACCAGGGATTGACCCTAACCCTCCTCTTTTAGTGCATTAGAGTAGGTGTTACCTGAGGGACAAGCCTTGAAGGTGAGCTAGGACATCAGGCAAGCAAAGAAGACAATATACTATTTTTTAATGAGTAGTTACCTAGAAAACACCTGTTGCCTTTTCTCTACTTGCAATTTGTTTGATTAAATGAATCGCCTGCTCAAGTGCTCCAAATGGTAAGGTCACTTTATGCAAGTCTCAATGACTGCAAGCAACAGGAAAAGCTCATGTTTCTCCAAGTAATATTTGTGTTGAACAGAAAACTTTTCAACAAAATAGCAATTGAATATAATCAAGGGGAAGTAAGTGTCGATGAAAAACGGTATTCTGTTTTTGGTTTGGTTTCTTTGTTTAAAGGCATATCAACCTTAGTGAATTATTTAATGCCAAAGCCATCCTTGTAGAAGAATAGCAGTGGTACTATTTAACCCATAGATAGGTATTCTGTTTTTGAAATGTTTATTGTTTAATTTTTTTTTTAAGTTTCTAAATCTAAATTAAAATCAGTAAATCGGTTAAAAATCAAATTTTCTTTATCTTTAATGATTACCAATCTCTCTACTAAAAATAAGTTAATTTAATTTTTTGAATTTAAATTAATTTTTTTTTTTATTTTGATAATCCATAAATATTAAACTTTACAAAAACAAGGGCAAACATAAACGAGTTTATTTCACTTTTTTAATTCAAATTTTTATTTATACATTTACTGATAACCTATAAATACCAAAGACTCAAAAAATGGTACTTGATGCTACCTTGCTTAACACTCAGCATTATAAAGGTATGGATTAAGGGTAAAGTGGAGCAATCCAGGGAAAGGAGTAACGCCCTCTCCTACATCTTGGTGTAGTAGCTATTGAAAAGGGAGCCTTTAGATCACCCTCGACTACGGTCGCCAACTTTACTTACTTTATAAATATCAAACTTTAACAAATATAAACAGGGAACACACTACGTAAATTTATTATATAGATAATCAAACCCTTTGTGTAGAAAGTAAAATCAATAAGTCTATATTTTATTTTGTTAACAGAGAAATTCTACTACATTTGATTATATTAATTGAATAAGTCTATTTCATAAATAATATAACTCTTTCTGTAGAAAGTTTGATTAAAATGAGTCTATTTTTTATTCTCTTCTTTTTTTTTATTCTCCCATCCGAATATGGGGTACTGAATTGTTAGTTAAAATAATCCATATTATTTTGTATTAAAATCTATAATTAATTGTAATTTTTAACCTTATTTTGCCCTTTTAAAACTTTGTTAAAATTTACTAATATTAGATATTAGACATGGCAAATAATGTATGACTAATTATCGCGCAATTATGTCTAACATTGGTTTCTGTTGCCGCTGTAGTTTAATCTTATCAATTTCATTTCACTGTCGTCCTGCATCAACATGGCTAACCAAAGTGGCGATCGAATGCAAAAAGTGAACATGCAGAAAGAATTTGAAAACTTGACTGATTCTCAAAGATATTTCATCCGGAAGTTAGAAGAAATTAACAAAGAACGGGCAAAAAGTGTCCAGGCCTTAAAAAGGCGAAACCTTCTCACTGGTTTTATTATTGGTGGTTGTGTGCTTTCGATTTGTATCCTTCATTTCTACCTTCTTTCCTTCAAACTTTAATTATAACCTTTCTCCTTTTTTTTTTCTTTTAAGTTTTTTATTCATAAGTTTCATTTCATTTGCTTTCCCTGAAATGTAATAAAGTTTTTATTATAAGAATCGCGCATTTTACGTCCTAAAGTATTTTGATTGTAGGTAACTTTAACTTATGTAAGATTTACAGGTACTTGTTTTTACCGTTGTTATTATTGTATAAGATAAATTATTATTATTTTGATAAAATTGTTGATTGAATGAAATATCCCTTTTCTATTTTAATATAAAGAATTACTGTGTTTTGACGATATAAAATATAAATTTATTCTTTTTACGCATAATACCCAAGTTGAAGAGGTGGGATTCAAGAAGGAGAGTTAATATTTTCCTTGTGAAAAATTTTTTTTCTATCTTTTGAGTTTATTTTTAATTATTTGTTAATTTTAGTTCTGTATTAAATTAGAATTATAGTCTTTGTCTTTTCATATCCCTAATAAAGTTTAAAAACGATATATTATTTAGGTGGAACAACTTTTTTCAACTGATAAAATAATGAATTTAACTGTTTCTGTTTACAAAATATGAGTCTTCTATATTATTTAATAGAATAGTTCCGTGATTTCTAACTGGATTATTTTACGTGACGTGTGGATCAACACTTCTGCCTAAGATCAGAATGTAGCATCTGTGCGAGTTCTGGTTAACTCTGTCAATTGGTAAAACGAAAGCAGGTGTGACATTTTCTAAGGGTCGTTTCATCGACTAAATTGAATATCTGTTGTTTTCTAATTGCACTGAGTACGAATTTATATATGTATTCACCTAACCCCTCAGCCATGAACAGGATGAGATTCAAGGTCAATTTTTTTAGTGGGGTTTAACAGGTTTGAATTCAGAATTTTCCTTCTCGACCGGTTACTATGCCAAGGTTAAAGAGCCCACTCTGCTTTATTATTTATCTATCGCTAGAGGGAGAATAGTTGGATCCATATTTTTCCCAAGGATATTAGAGCTATGTGAAATGCAAACAACCTCGTCCTGGATTTGAACTCAGGTCGTTTTCAAGCATTTTCGGGGAGTAAACTTTTATTTTTAGAAAAATGAAAAATAAGAATAGATGTCTTGAACATAGTGTTGACGAAAAGGTAGCAGAAAACAGAAATGGAGACTAAATTCCCTCTTCCCCAACTATTTTTGGGAGAATAATTCCAATTTCTACAAATGTAACAAAGAATTGACCAGTTCACTGTGGTCGAAGAAACGGACTTTAGAAAAAACGGGTCAAGTGACAACAAAATTTCCGTCTGCATATTCATCTTGACAGTGAAGCAATACGTTTGTGAGTTATGTCTATCAAAGTGTCATGCCCTGTCACTTCCGTCTAGGATCATAGTGTAATATCTGCACTGTGGAAATCCTGCAGTTATTTAAAAAAAAAAAAAAAAGAAGAAATATAAAGATCGTTAAACATTTAGAAAAGTAAAAATCAAGAAAATTTAAAAAATGAATTTATAAAACTATATTAATTTTTGACAGTTTTAAGTTTAAATTTGAGAAAATTTTGATAATAATGTATTTATGAAATTATATTTATTTTTGACATAGTTTCAAATTGATAAAATTTGGTGGGGAGTACCCATGCAGTCTCAAAGTAAGCAAGTTCAAAGTTCATTCATGTTATTACTTTCCTTTTCAAACTAATATCTTTGGGAAAGGCATGAGCCCTCCCCCATTCCTCGAGGTATGGATTAAATAGTATTACTGCTGTTCTACAAAGATGGCTTTGGCATTAGATAACGCACAAGTTTATATGCCATTAAAACAAGGAAACCAACCAATAACTAAATTTGGACCTTGGTCTTTTGAAATATATTTTGTTTAGTAGTTTTACTAACTTTGCAAAATGAAAATTTCACTTCCTAGTTTGCAAAACGGAAATTTTATTGCTGAGTTACTTTTTATCTTTTATTTTTTCAGTTTTGGATATGCAAAATTATGTTTTAAGTACATTTTAAGAATTAAAATGAAATTCAAATGAACATTAGTGTCAATAAGTTTTTCTTATTGGGCCAATTAATGATGATTAGGTATTGTATAAGAAGTTTCCTTGGATTTCTAAGTTTTTTGGACATCATTGGGTCTTTTTTTTTTTCATTTTTGTCTAAATCTGCAGAGTTGTTTTTGAGAGGTTTAAAACCTGACTATTTAATCTAAAACAAGCCAGACCCAGTCTGCAGTACAATTTATAGACAATTGATGTTTAGAGTAGGAAATATTTGAAATTTTGTTGCAAAATGTGACATTCCTTATAAAGCACAGTGTTATTTTTCTTTTTTTTAAATTTAAAAAAAAATGTGTATTTTTTTCTATATTATTGTAGTATGAGTTAAGACAAAAAAAATGTTAATCATTAAAGGGAGGTAAATAAAATGTTTGGTAGCACCATTGTAATTAGGCCCTTATTTACATTTACTATGCTTTTTTCCCTATTAGACTGTGAACTTCAATTATGTTTATTCATAGTTTTTGAATATGTATATATATATATACACACATACACTCACACTCACAGTGTGTTTAGGAAAAATTTATATTATTTTGTAATCTAATAACTTCACCAATTCTAGTTCAAATAATTTCAAATGCATGTAAAGAAACTACTCAAATTCTATGTTTAATTTTTTTTCTTTCCAGGTATATAATTGCCATTCACTGGAAAAGAAAAGGCATTTAAACAGAATTTTGAGTTGTTTCTATACATGCTGAAAACATCTGAACAAGAATTGGTCAAATTATTAGATTAAAAATTGATATAAATTTTTCTAAAACACTATACAAATTTAATAATGAGATCTTTTGAAACCTCCTGTATTTGTGTGCATATATATATATATATATATATATATATATATATATATATATATATATATATAATTTTATTTCTCTTAACTGTTATCAGATATATATTCTATGGCTGCAGTACGACAAGAGAAATTTCTGGATGATTTTGACGATGTTCCACCAGCAAAGAAAACAACAACTTGATGAACAATATTTTTTTAGAGAACATTGTTGCTTATTGTGCATGTTTGTGAGAAAGGAAGAGAGTTGTAATATTAGAACAAAATAAACTTTCGTGTAAAAATGACTTGCATTTTTTTTTTTTTTGTAAAAAAAAAAACAAAACATTTTTATTTATATATATATATATATATTATAAGTTGGCAACCAACCAAGGCCTGGGTAGGGCACTACTCCTTTCCCTTGATTGCTCTTCTACCCTTGATCTACACCTTATAATGCTGAGTGTTAAGCAAGGGGGCATCAAGTACCAATTTTTGAGTCTTTGGTATAATTCAACCTGGGATTGTCAAGTCACTTATTCATTATAGATCTATGAATGTTATGTTTTCCTCACTATGGGCAATAGTAGAGTTGACTTGGTAACCTATCTAGGAGAAGGAAAAACTCTGACTTCAAATCCCTTACCAGCATGGTAGGGCACATAAATTTAAGTTGAATGGTATTGCACTAAAAATTTACAATGTACGATGTTTTTTTGTCTCACAAATAAGAATTGGCTCATTATAATACATTATCAACATCTCTTTACATTATTTGCCATTTAGAAATATTTTGAAGCCTGAACTGTAAAAATTATGTTTGTAGGATTTAATATGGAATGATTAAATGAGTAGACTATCTGACAGAATCGATGGGAACTAAAACATGAAAACCAAAAATCAATTTGGTGGAATGTTTATATGACATTTCATTCTATATGAGCTTCATTAGATGATAATTTTGGAAAAAATTTTATTTTACAAGAAAATATTGGGGAACATTACAACTGTTTATGAGGTTGTCATGGCAATTTAATTAGGAATGTAATCATTATGAAACTTTAAAAACTACATTTCAAGTAGTTTTGCCACTAATTAAAACACTGCTCTTTATGCTCCCCGCCAAAAAAAAAACAAATAAAAAAATGTTTTAATTCTTTCTATTCTTTTTCACTTGATTTGTCATCCTTTAATCAGTGTAATTAATGTGCTACTTACTTGTTTTTGTCTTGATTTGATTTGATTTCAAGAGTGTAAAACAAAGGGGGATAATTGTGGTGTGCATAAGAACTGAAAATTTTCCAAGTTGGGATGCTAAAAAGTACCCATAACTCAGCTCCCAATTGCTGAATCAAGTCAAAACCAGTTTTGCTTTCATTGCCAGGCAAATCTAATGGTACCTTATTGTATAAAAGTTAATGCTAAAATGTTCCCTTTTACGAATAATTCAGTTACAAACAAACAGATTAATATTATAACAGATATATAGACATGTCATCAAATTGGTTTCCATGTCTTATTTCTCTTTCCAGAATTTGATTTTAGTGACTGCATCATTGTAAACTTTATTTAATCTTAACTTTTTAGTTTGTTGGGTTTTATGGCATATCAACCTTTGTAGGTTATTTAACGCCAAATCCATTTTTATGTAAATAATCTGTTCTATTCAAAACAATTCAGTTTAGCATAAGTACACAGTTTAATTATCAAAAACATTTCTATTTCAAACTATTCAAGCAGTTATATGTAACAATTCAATTAAGTGTAAATACAGTTTTAATGTTGAAAAACAGTTCTATTTCAAATAATTCAGTTAAGCATAAGCACGCAGTTTAAATCTAAGTACAGTTTAATTATCAAAAACATTTCAATTTCAAGCTATTCAGTTTACTCAAACAATTCAGTTTAGCATAAGTATGCTGTTCTATTTAACCCATAGATAGGACCTTTATCAGGTGCTACCACTCCAGGCCAGAGTGGACCTGGAAGCGATGGCAATAAAGGGGTACTCTGCATTCCCCAAAGCTCCAGCATTGCTGGAACCTCACCATCAGATTGTTTAGTGTCATATCAGGACACTCGTGGGGGGGTGTCTTACCCCTCTGCAGAGAAGCAGTATTCTACAGAGAAGTTGACTGGCCAATAACTTTTTGGACCTGCAATTGAAATATTTTGAGTTTAGTGATAATTTCATTTTAAGTTCTGTATTTCAAGATCACATCAGATATTAATGATAAATGTTGTAATTGCCTGTTCGTTTGACTTGTTTTTAACTGTAGAACTTGAACAAGGATTGACAAATATTAAAACACACGGAAAACACTAATTGATATATTTTGTCACCATATGCAGAAAAATTATTTCATTGTATTTTATGAGTTTTTAATCACAATATTTACTTAATTTTATGAAAGGGGTGAAAATGTAGAAAATTAAAAGAATAGGAAACAAAATGGTTTTCAAATTTTATTTAGAAACATAATGCATTCAAGGATACAATTTTATAATAAAAAATAACTTTCTTTAGAAGTACATAATTGTTAAGTTTGATTATTGATGGGAATCTTTTTTTAAATCAGAATTTGAAAAATTTGTCCTGAATTTAAAAAAAAAAAGATTTAGGTTTTAGCACTCTGTGTATGACTTTAGTCTTCTGTCACTGCCACTTGAATCAGTGAACAATGAGGATCCATTCTTCTATCCACAAGAGAAAAATGTGATACAAGGTAGAGTTGTATTGTTTTTACCCTGCCCCTCCACCACAAGTACGATATAACTCAAGTTCAATTTTTAAGTGAAGACAAGATATAGTTGTATGGATTTATCCGGCCTTTGACCAGGCCAGAATTTATATGAAATCATTTTATTGTGGGAAAGCGGGAGCATGCAAAAATTGAGATTCAGGTGTGGCCGTCACGAAAAAATGCTTGATCTTTTGGTCTACCTTAAATGCCAAGTGATAAACTTTGCCCTTCTAAGCAGGTATTTTGCCCAGTCGGCTGGGGCTGTAGAATACACCGACTACTTCTCTGGCTCGGAGTAGTAGCACCTAATAAGGGTCCTATCTATGGGTTAAATAGAACTAAATGGTGGTTGATGTTAACTGTTTTTATACATTTAAACTGCGTATTTATGCTGAACTGGATTGTTTAAAATATAACTAAACTGTACTTACATTTAAACTGCGGGCTTATGCTAAACTGAATTGTTTTAAATTGAACTGTTTTTGACATTGAAACTGTACTTACACTAAACTGAATTGTTATATATAACTGCTTGAATAGTTTGAAATAGAAATGTTTTTGACAATTAAACTGTGTACTCATGCTAAACTGAATTGTTTTAAATAGAACAGATTATTTACATAAAAATGGATTTGGTGTTAAATAACCTACAAAGGTTGATATGCCATAAAACCCAACAAACTAAAAAGTTAAGATTAAATAAAGTTTACAATGATGTAGTTACTAAAATCAAATTCTGGAAAGAGAAATAAGACATGGAAACCAATTTGATGGCATGTTTATATGCCATAAAACCCAACAAACCAAACCAAACTAAGCAGGTATTACCTGAGACCAGACAATCAACTTATTATCACCTATCCAGTGTGAACACCTACCTAAAGTCAGTAATTCTTAAAATTTCATTTTCTTTTTTGATAACTCAACATCCAAAGTTGAAACAAGCGATTAGGTTTATTGAAAGGCAGAACACAAGAATTGAGGCACAGGTAATGTTTGGAGGAAAGATCCCTTGGGACCAGGCAATCAACTTGCTATCACCCACTCAGTGTGAATGCTAAATGAACCCATCCAAGGGCAGGTAAGTAAAGTTGTGATTTCAGAAATTTAATTTCTAATTTATTAATTTTGATGACTTAGTATCTAAAGTCCAAATATTGGTAAAGTGATTTGATTTATAAGAAGACAGAATGTTGTATATTGACTTACGACCCGACCGGGTTGTCAAAATAGAAAATGCACCTATGTAAATAACAGGTGCATCCAGTCGAGGAATATCAGAATTATAACCTTGACCATGGATGGGTTGAATGAGTGCAGTTGTGACGCCCACAAGAAGAAGGGGGCGTTGAACTATTATATAACTCGGTGAAGACAGGAAGTCAGTTAGTTTGGAGACCAGACTCGTTGGTGACAAGATGCAGTAGAGAAAGCCAGCAGAGTGGGCCCCCAGGCCTCCAGTTGAGCAGCCCAGGAAAACAGGAAAGAAACGCGGTTATGGCCAATAGAGTGAGGGTCAATATGTTGCAGTTCTGGTCGGTCTCCAACTCCCTCTCACATACAAACCTTTCAAATAAAGTGAGAGGTATATTTTTCTAAGAACTGTGTCACTCGTCGTCTTCATTGTGTCGTTGTATTCTGCATTCATATGTAGATGTATATGTATTATGTGTTTGTATAGTTGGTCATGGTCATGGCTATACAACAAGAACACAAAAATCAAGACACAGATGGAATAACCATTATCATTATAAGGAAATGGAATTGATGAGCAGAGTTCAATTTCTAGATGAAGCTGTTTAGCTTTTACCATAACTAAAACAAATAACCTCGTGAGAACATACAGTTAAAAAACAAAATTACATTTTATACATCCTGTTAAAAATGAAAAAAAATCAATCAGTCATTATTAATCTTATTATGTAAAACTGTACTACGTACAATATACGAGGATCATTCAATAAGTTTCCAGACTTTTTTGTATGGGCACTTTTATTGATAGTACACACATGAAACTCTAGTCCCCTTCGAAGTAATCTCCTCCGACTGCAATGCATTTGTTGTACCATTCCAACAACTTCTGGAAGCCCCCATGGAAGTCCTCTTGTGTGAGCGTGTCAATGGCCTTCGTCACAGCCTTTTTCATCTCCTCAATTATCTCATAATGACAGCTTCTGAGCTTAGGGAATAAGCAAAAGTCACAGGGAGTAAGGTCTGGACTATAGGGAGGGTGAGAAACTATCTTGATACCCATCTTGATCAAATAGTCTGTGACAAAGATGGAGTTGTGGACTAGTGCATTGTCCTGGTAGAAATGCCACTGACCCGATTTGATGAGTACTAGCCTCTTCCAACGGAATCTCTTCCTGGACTCCCTTAGTAACCCTAACCCTAACCCTTTGGCCAATCAACTCTGGTGTATTGACTTCCTTACTCCTCCCACACCTCTCATTATCCCTCACTGACTCCCTGATTTCCTTGAATCTCTTATGCCACTCAAAAATTGATGCTCGATTGATGCAAGATGATCGAAAAGCAGTCTGACGCATTCCATACGTTTCTGTGGCATATTTTCTAAGTTTAAAACAGAATTTTATTGCATATCGTTCTTTTAAAGTGTCCTTACATCTAGATTGCATTTTTGAAATTTACCAGCTGTGACAATCAGGCTTTAGTAGGGTGTATTCCAATTGCTGCTGTAGCTGTTCATTTGAAGCTGAAATCATAAAAATTGGTCAGTCATCTCATAAGATGTATAGCAATAACATACTGAATTTTCAAGAGTCTACGACAACTTTAAATGCTTGTACAAAAAAAGTCTGGAAATTTATTGAATGCACCACATACTACTAACCAAAGAATCTGTAATCAAAACATACTGGGGGAGTAGTGTAGCGGCTAATATGCTCGATTGTGACATCGTAGTGAGTGAGTTCAAATTCCAGAAACTCTATTATATTCACTTTTGTACTAGTACCGTTTGGAAAGGTATAAACTCCCTTATCCTCCCAGCTATGGGTTAAATAGTACCACTACTGTTCTACAAAGATGGCTTTGGCATTAAATAACCCATGAAAAAAACAAATCTTATATTTCTATGAATAAAAGTAGAGTTGTATGTATTCTACTGAAGGTCTATTTTTAAGTGAAGACAAAATAGAGTTGTAGTTCCAGAAATTTCATTTTTATTCATCCAAAACCCAAAAAGAATCAAAGTATTAATAGATTAGTTTGGTTTGGTTGTGTTTTATGGCATATCAACTCTTGGGGCTTATTCAGTGTCATATCTTGTTTTTATTTATATGATTTATAAGCAAATAGTTCATAGGTAACATTATTTCTAAATGAGCCAGAGCTCATTTGTTTGCACACAGTTAAAGGGTTTCAAGTATTGTTATCCAACTCTAATAATTCTATTTAATATTGATCATTTGTTTGCACTTAGTTAAATGATTTCAAGTATTTCTTTTTAGCAAGTATTCTTATCTAATATGAACAATTTTCACATAGCTGTTATGATTTAAAATAACTAATAATGATATTCCCAAGTAAATAATTGGTTGGTTATGTTTTATGGTATATCAACCCTTCAGGGTTATTTAAGGCCAAATCCTGTTTATAAGTGAATAGTTTGTAGGTAGCATTATTTTCTAAATGAGCAAGAGCTAATTCATTTGCACACAGCTGGCAAGAATGGAATAATTTATCAGCATATTGGTTTGGTTTCTTTGTTTAATGGCATATCAACCTTATTTAATGCCCAAACCATATAAAAACAGAAGTGGTACTATTTATCCTATAGCTAACAGGGATAAAGGAGTTCTTACCTTTCCCAAGCATATTTTTCCAAAAGTTAATGTAATGGAATAACTGGAGTTTGAACTTAATACGATTTCACAGTCCAGCTTTGGTTGGTTAGTTGGTTTGGGTTTTATGGCATATCAACCTTTGTAGGTTATTTAATGCCAAATCCATTTTTATACAAATAATCAGTTCTAATTCAAACTATTCAGTTTAGTATAAGTATAGTTTTTGTCCACATACAGTTAAATGTCAAAACAGTTCTATTTCAAGTAATTAAATTTAGCATAAGTACATAGTTTAGTTCTATTTGACCCATAGATAGGACCCTATCAGGTGCTATCACTCCGGGCCAGAGTGGACCTAGGAGCAATAGCAATGAAGGGGTATTCCTCATTCCCCAAAGCTTCAGCATTACTGGAACCTCATGAAAAATATTAAAAAAGGAATGATTCATAAAAATTTTTTTTAATTCAAAAACTTTGTGGTGCTACATAATTCTCTTTTGCTTGACACTGAACTAAAAAAAACAAAAACAATAATATATATATATATATATATATATATATATATACCTTCCAAACCACATTAAAAAATTTGTTCAACTAAAAAGCTATACTGCTAAAAAAAAGTAGGCTGGGCTGTAAATGGTCACTAAATCAAGTCTTTTAGTATTTAATATGATCTTCTTAAGTCTGAAATATTGGGGTTACAGTGTATACTAAAATTGTGCTATTTCTGAAATAATGAACTTAGAGGTTCAAAAATTTGAGTCATCTTAAAACTAGTAAAATTTAGAAATAAATTCATAAAAAATATACTAAAATTGACATTATATAAATTAATGATAAAATAAATAAGTATTTTATTTAGGTTTGAGGATAATTTGGTTGGGTTTCTTTGTATCATGGCATATTTCATGGGTTATTTAATATCAAAACTATCCTTGTATTACAGCAGTGATACAATTTAACCTATAGCTGGAGGGATTAGGGGTTTCATGCCGTTCCCAAGAGTATTAGTCTGAAAATGAAAGTAATGGTGCAACTGCAGTTTGAAATCACTAACTTCAAGGCCACAGTTTAGCATGGGGATAATTTGGAATTTGTCAGCACAAACAGTAGGTCAAGTGAATGTACTGTTAAGAATACATATGAGCCAATTGATGAAAATAACCATGAAATGATCAAAAGCAGATATCCAGGAGTAAAAATACCTCTATCAGATAGCCTGAACCTCATCCTACCAAAATATGTATGGTAAAGAAAGAGAGTTCTGTAGAGAGGTCACAAATTCAATTTAAATTTGAGATATCTTAAAACTGGGTAAGTTTAGAAATAAATTCATTGGGAGAGGGTTAATACTTAAAAATGTACTGAAATTAATATTCTTTAGATCAAATTGAAGCTTAGTCAGCAGGGATCAGGCACTTCTAAATTTCAATGGAAACCAATAAAGACAAGTGATGATGTGTATTACTAGGGAGATCTGGTTTGATTTGGTTTCTTTGGTTTAATGGCATATCAACCTTTGTAGGTTATTTAATGCCAAAGCCATTCTCCTAGAAGAACAGTAGTGGTACTATTTAACCCATAGCTGGGAGGATAAGGGGGTTCATACCTTTCCCAAGGGTATTTGCCCGAAAGTGAACATAACAGCGCGACTGGAGTACGAACTCGCTTACTACGATTCCGCAATCCATCGCTTTAACCATTACACCACGAGGACACCCCCTCTAGGGAGATCTGGATTAATGATAATGATGAAACTATTACTAGTACCAAAAGCTTTGTTTAAGGCACTACCGCTCTTATTTTACAATAGTAGCTTTTGAGACAGACAAGCCATTTGTATACAACTGAACTAATAATACTAATTGACTATAGAATCAATCCAAGTAATATAATAAGTTGGAAAAGTATAAAAACTGTAAGAGTAATGTTTAAGAAATGGCTGGATATCTTTCCCCATTAAAGTTAAATGCTTTATTCTTAATTTGAACTAAGTGTTGTGCAAACTGTAATGCTAATGAATTTTGCCACTACATTGTGTTGTATAGCCATGACCAACTATACATACACATATACATGCAGAATCATAACAACAACACAACAAAGACAAGCGACACAGTTCTTTAGAAAAATCTACCCCTCACTTTATTGAAAGGGTTGTGTGTGAGAGGGAGTTGGAGACCGAACAAAGACTGCAACATATTGACCTCCCCAGCTCCTTCGGACATAGCAGTGTGTCTTTCTCGTTCTCCTGGGCTGCTCAACCGGGGGGCCTGAGGCTCAGCTCTCTGCTGAGAGCTTGTTCTCACTACTCGATCTCGAACACTGCTTCAAGCTCTGAACTGCAACTGCTTAATTGGGGGTCCCGAGGCCTCCCTCTGCTGGGTGCTGTTCTCTCTACAGCATCCTATCTCCAACTCATTTGAACTCCCTGTGCACCGAGTTATATTATTGTTTTACATCCACTCAATCTCTTCCCATAACTGGCCAACGGAATATGCAACTTCCACCATCCTTGGAATGGCATGTTTGATCATCATTGAGAGGAAATAACTGTCATGCAGTTCACAGGTCCCCCTCTTCCGGTGCATCAGTTTGTGACTGTACTGTGGGATTTTAACCCTGTCCCATATTGTCAGCCAAGCTCGCCTATGCAATCTCTTCCCATAACTGGCCAACGGAATATGCAACTTCCGCTGTCTTTGGAATGGCATGTTTGGCCGGGTCGGAGGTCAATATACAACAATTGTTTTTAGCATTGTTATTTTAGATGGCTTCTCTCATCTTGTATTTCAGTTGTTGACACTTTGATAGACTTAGCCATTTCCAGACAGCCGGATCTGAGTTCTTTAAAATCTACTTCAAATTTAAATTACAATAAAACTGGTAAAATTTAGAAATAAATCCAATCTGGAACAGGTCGGTAAAAAAAAAAAAATAATGCAAAGAATTATTTTACAAAAATTAATACTAAAATGCTATTGAGCATTTTTGATGAAAATAGATAGTCAAAATTAATTATATTTTAATGAATGAACAAGTTATTTTGCAAAACTGACATTCTAAAGCAAATTGTAAGCAAGACACACAAATGAACATACTCTTTTTCTTTAATTGTATCTCTTTCTTGGAAAATTGTTTGAATCTTTTATTTTTTAAGTTTTGATGATTTAGTGTGAAATAGCCTTAGTTGAATTTGTTTTCATACAAATAAAATTATTATAAAATATAGTAGAGGGCCGCGAAATGCCCTGTTTTCATTGGCTGATGCTGAATGACATATGTCAATAAAGAACGGTCAAAGTCCAGCCTTACAAATTTTTTTTTATTGTTTTAGCAATTTTACGGTGCGTGGTACGTCGCTATCAAGGAGGCAGTTTGACTCTTCTAGAGTCATGCCAGGGTTGCTGTTGGAGTCGATATGATGCAAAACCCAAAATCAGTGAGGAAAACAGTGCATCACTGATGACCTCCCTTGATGCATCTAGGATGTATAACTTAAAAAAAAAAATATATATATATATATAAAAGAGTAATTTATAAATTGTTTGAGCCTATTCATTAACAAGAAGGGTATATTTCCCTATGAACTCAGAGGTTGAGGATTTATCATATATACCAACTCCTCCATTCGGGCAGGATATGACACAAGGTCAATTTTTTAAGCAGAGTTTAACAGGTTTGAATTCAGAGTTTTCCTTCTCCTAGACTTGTTGCCTCACCAAGGCTGAAGAACCTAGTCTGTCCTACTATTTACCCGTAGCTGGAGGGAGAATAATTGGATTCATACTTTTCCCAAGAAAGTGCTATGTGAAATGTAATCAGTCTCGTCCAGGATTTGAACTCATGTCGCCGTGTTGAGGATTTATTGCCAATTTAAACTCACCATACCTGACTCAATGAAGGAAACATTGTTAAAGTTGAAATGCTTATAAATTTTGCAGCTACATTATTTTTGGCACCAGTATTTTAGATTGTTTCCCTCAACTCAATTATTAGTATTTTGATAGACTTAACCAGGTCTAGCTAGCTTGAAATCTGCTTCAAATTTAAATTACCATGAAACTGGTAAAACTCAGAAATAAATTCAGTCCGGAAAGGGTTGATATTTAAAAATGTACTAAAATTGAAATTATTCATATTATCATTGAATTATATAAGAACTTAATTTTCTGATGATTACTCAGACTTTGGACAGAACTGACAGTAGTCGAAGTGCTGTTGTAAATACATCTGGATAATTATATAACCAGAAGCTGATATTCAGGAATATAAAATACCTCTACCATATAACCAGAGCAAAATACATAAAAGAGAGAGAGAGAGAGAGAGAGAGAGAGAGTTGTTTAGGTAGCTCACAAATTGAATTTAAATTAAAATTAAAAAGTTTAGAAATAAATTAATCTCAAGAGGAGTTCATACTTAAAAGTATTGTGAGGGTTTTTTGTTTTTTTTTGTTTCACAAATTATTTTGACTGATAAAGACAGCTTTCTGATGAAAAGTATGTTAGTCTAAATAAATTATAGAATAATTACGTATCAAAAATATTTTTGTATTTATTTACAGACCTTTACTCTGCAGCTTGTTTCATAGATATATGTAAAGACTATGTCTTAGGTATGATACTAAATTGCATCTGGTGGCGAGGATCAAGTTCAGAAGCGCTGGAGTATCACTTCATTGCCATTATTTCTCGGTCCACACTGACCTGAAGTGATATTACCTGTTAGGTTTGGATTGATTTCTTTGTTTTATGGCATATCAATCTTTGTAGGTTATTTAATGCCAAAGCTATTCTCCAAAAAGAACAGTAGTGGTACTATTTAACCCATAGCTGGGAGGATAAGAAGGTTCATAACTTTCCCAAGGGTATTTGCCCGAAAGTGAACGTAATAGCGCAACTGGAATATGAACTCGCTTACTACGATTCCACAGTCCATCGCTTTAACCATTACACCACAAGGACACCCCTTTACCTGTTAGGGTTCAATCTGAGTCAAATAGATCTGTTTAAATATCAGTTTGTTTGTTTATGGGCATATCAATCTTCTTGGGTTATTTAATGCCAAATCCATCCTTCTAGAAGAACAGTAGTGGTACTATTTAACCCACAGCTGGGAGGATAAGAAGGTTCATGCCTTTCTTAAGGGTATTTGTTCTAAAGTGAATGCAATAGTGCAACTGAAGTTTGAACTCACTTATTACAATCCTACAGTCCAGCACTTTAAATATTACACTGTGAAGACACCCCCCTGAAAATTATTAGTACTGGATAGGAATACTCAAAACTATATAACAGTAAAAATATCAATAGTTATGATTATAATTAAATATACATAAATGAATCATATTTAGCATTAAATAATCCATATTGGGTTGATATGCCATTAAACAAATAAACCCAACTAAAGATTATATATGACATATATTATATAAACACACACACACACACACACATATATGTCACATGAGTGTATAAGCAGAACAAAAAACAAAGCATATCAAACAAGGTCAATATGAATTAACAAAAAGTGTAAAGCAAGAAAGGATCAGACACAAATTTAAAAGAGGAAGTGAAATAAATAACGAGGTCAACATGTCTAGACTTAAAAGCTGGAATTCTAAATAAGGACATATGTACAAAAATCATGTGAGACAAGATACCTATGACGTTAGATCAGGGAACTACCCACCACATTCTTTTTTGGATTCAACCTTGAATATAGTTTCATATTCAAGTTGGGAAAAGAGATAGTTACAGATTGGATGAAACTTATCAAGTGACAGATTCTAACTATTGTGTGCCAAAAGATGAATCAGATGACTACTTAAGTCAGATGACAACCAGACATTGAAAAGAGCAGTCACTCTCAAATCAAAGAGATGACAAAAGGTGAACTTGCAGAGACTACTAGTAGAAGTTTGATGAACGTCTCCTCTATTACAGAGAGAATAGATAAAGAATCAATCACAGAGTTGATTGAATATTATATTCCAATATCTAAATTCCAAGAATCAAGAAAATGGCAGGAAAAGAAACAATAGAAGATGAAGAAAGAATTAAAAAAAAAAAAAATCTTCAACCATGGATGGAAGAACAACTCTTCCAAGAAATGAGAGAAAAGAAAAATATAAAAACTTAAGTTCATATTGGCTTGTTGAATAGTCAACATAAATGATAAGAGCTAAGTAATAACTAACACTTTCCACATATTTACATTTCACAAGGAACTGAAGCTAAACATTTTTTATGCATACATCATGATATAAAAAAATGTTTACATAATCATTCATTGACATTTCCCTTTTCAACTTCTGATTTTGTTTTGTAATTTTGGTACTGTTATAAATTACAACCCAAGTTTAATCCCACAGGTGGGAGAATAAAATTATTGTGGTTAAATTATCTTGTGTTACTGTGTCATAATCTCTCTGAAAGATATCATGCCTCATATTTTCTTTTTTTATATGCACAGCTAACCTCTAAGAGGTTGAAAATAAATAATATGTTTTTGTATCATTTTATTTCTGTGGAAAACTTATCCAACGGTTTTGAATACTCCTGGCATGTAACTATATATATATATATATATATACACACACACATACATATATATGCATACATATTCATTTGTTAAGACAAGTGTTATTAAAGATGATATAACACTGTTTACTGATTATTTTTAATTTTTCAAGTCTTTTTGTTATTTTTCTTGTGTCGGGATCCAGGTGGTAAAGAAATTATCCCATATCTTCTGCCCAAGTGCTTTCGATCATACTTTCAGTCATCATCAGGGGTCGAAAGTGCTTGTGCAGAAGATACAGGACAATTTCTTTACCACCTGGATTCCAACACAACAAAAATAAGATGAAGACTTGAAAAATTAAAATTAAAAATAATGAATAAAGTGTTCCATTGTCTTTAATAACACTTGTCTAAATAACAACTTGCAGCCTAAATACTTTTCAAAATATATTATATATGTACATATAGTGAATGTGTGTGTGTAGTCACATGTCAGGAGTATTTTCGAACCCATGCATAAGTCTTCCATGGAAATAAAATAATATGAAAACGTGTGTGTGTGTATGTATATATATATATATATATATATATATATATATATATACATACACACACACTACTCAGATGTATCTTTTGTTTCAGATGCTGCCATAGCAGATTAAGGTGCTGGCAATTTTAAGGCAATATTTTAAACTGAGTCTGAAAATGTTCATAGAATTTGGGAAAATGAAATTGTGCAACCCAAAAGTAGTTTAAGCTTTTTAACTTGGTGCAGAGAGCAATTTGAGATGCCCAAATATACTTCATGTGAGACAGCCAGATGCAATTTTTGTCGACATTATTTAAATATTTTAGATCTTAGTGTATATACCCATTTGGGAAAGGTATGAATCCAATTGTTCTCCCTCCAGCTATGGGTAAATAGTAGGACAGACTAGGTTCTTCAGCCTTGGTGAGGCAACTAGTCTAGGAGAAGGAAAACTCTGAATTCAAACCTGTTAAACTCCGCTTAAAAATTGACCTTGTGTCATATCCTGCCCAAGCGGAGGGGTTGGTAAATATGATAAAATTTGAAGCAAGGTTTGTTTATTTTATGATCAGAAGGACATTCCAGTCATTAAATTTTTTGCTAAATGTACAGCACCAAAAAGGGTTAAGGGTGTTGGCTTATCCCTTGAAATGAAGCTTAAAAGTTAACCAGCATCAGTTGCTAATTGTGATGCTTAGGTAGAGAAGAATCTGATCATCATTACTAGAAAACTTTCATAAGAACTTGGTTTGGTTTCTTTGTTTAATGGCATATCAACCTTCACAGATTATTTAATGCCAAATTCATCCTTGTAGAAGGACAAAAGTGGTACTATTAAACCCACAACTCTAGGGATAAGGGTGTCCATCCTTTTCCCAAGGGTATTAGCGTGAAAATGAACTTGATAATACGACTGAAGTGTAAACTTGCTTACGACATCACAATCTAACACATAATCAACTATACCACAGGGGTTTACCCCACTCAGAAGAACAAGAATCATCCATATATGGAGCATTACATAAACTTAAAATTTAAAAAAAAAAACATACTGGAGAGAGAAAGAGCTCCCATGAACATTCAGTTAAAACAAAAACAGTTTTGATCATATTTTAATATCTTTTTTCACGTAATACAGATATGGGTGAGATTTATTGTAATCAATGAGGTATATGTAACATGAATATAAAATAGTTTTGCTGAATGTTCAGATTCAATAAAATGGACCCTTTTTTAGTTTTTATTGCCACTCAGATGAATAGAAAATATAAAAATATAAAATAAAAACACACAAATGAAGTAAGATAACTGTACATGTCAAGTATATGGAAGTTTGTTCATCAGCAGTTTTTACAGTTTTTTTTTATTCAATGTACGGCATATATTTCCACAGGTATATGCTCAATGCCAAGAAGAAAACAATCACTGTACAAGTTATTCCTCCGGCTGCAACTCCATAGGCTAAAGATCCATATCTTGATGCTTTTTTATAATTGCAGTGGTGATAATAAGCCTTTGACTTTTCTGGGAAAAAAAAGAAAGAAAAGTGTCATTTAATAAAACAATTTCAAAAAAAGTAAATAAATATAATTAACCAGTAATATTGTACAAGTGGTACCTCTTTAATCCAGCAAACTTGGTAACTGGTCACTGCTGGATCATAAAATAAGCCAGAAAACTGGAATTGACCCTAAGGGAATCCTCTATGTTAGAAGGCAAGAAACCTTAAATTTAAAGAGCCATTTTTTGCTAAATGAAAAAAAGTAGATCTAAGAAGAAGAAGAACTTTCTTTTCTTTCTTTTAATGGCATGTTAACCAGTCTATGGTTATTTTATGCTTAGAGGTTAGGAAATTGTGTTCATTACATGTGTGGAGGAATGAATATTTCTCTAAGATGTAAATTCGAGTGCCAGTTCCACAATATACAACACAATTTGCACAAATAAACATGGACGAAAGAAAATTGACAAAAACAAGAATGTTAAAAAACAAACAATTTTACTTCATCACAACTGGATAAATAACAAATACAAAGGTAGTCATCATCATCATCTTCATATCGTGCTGCTAGCACGAATATCCCTGACCCTCTCTCGCCACTTCTCCCTATCATTCATCACCTAGCAGGTCTTCAGGGCTACATCCCATATCCTCAAATAGCTGCTGTATGTATGTTCGAGCTGGTCGTCCTGCTTTTGCTTGGCCATATGCAGGAGTCCATAGGAGTACATCACTTATGAGCTCGTCCTTGCTTCTCCAGCAGTGTCCTGCATGTCTGGCTCGTCTAGCTTGGATAGTTTTATGCATAGAGGTGTGTATGTGTGTGTGTAGGTCAAAACAAGAATATTTTTAGTCAAGGATAACAGTGAGAAAGAGAGAAGTCAACTCGTACTTACATACATGTGTATATGTGCGGGTATGTGTGAGTCCTGGTATGTCTAAGTTACTTAATCTATTGGTCATTCAAGCCCACTGTTAGCGTGTTAATGTATTTGAGTGTGTCTGACTTTTTTCTTCCATGTGTATTGCATTCATGTTGTCTGTGTGTTGCCTTGGTGTGTCGCTTCTTCCTTGAACTAAAATTTTCTGGGTTCTTATACTCTTTGAGTGGATTGAAATAAGATATTTTAAGTTTACACAGGTAGATTTTATTTCGGGTCAACTAAAGTTCAAATGTACTGACATATGAGTTAACACCACTTGTGACCTGATCTAACTTATGAGAATCATAGGAATTACTTATTTTTGAGGCACCTATGTTCTATGAAAAATCTTTGATCTATTTTTTCGAGAATGTTCTAATCTATGTTTGGTGATTGGCTTAAAAATATTCTAAGTGAGGTTTGGATCCTTTTTTTCTAGAATATTCTGATTTACGTTTTCTAAGCTAATTTAACTAAAAATAAAAAAGTGTGGATCCTATATATGGTCATATTTATTTATTTTTTGTGAAGTTGTTTAAGAGTTGTTTTTTTTTTTTGTTTTTTGTTTTTTACACACAGTCCAATAAAATATGAATAATTCTTAAAGCGATCTATTTTCCCCACAGATGAGACTCTAATAGGTACCCCGACTCCAGTTCAGAGTGAGCCTGGGACTAATAGCAATGAAGGGCTACTGCACACTCTCCAGATCTCCAGAACTGGATTTTCACCATCAGATGCAGTTTAATGACATACCCAGGATACACCTTTTTTGTGGAGATTAGTCTTAAGCATGCACTGATCCCACACAATGTTGGTATGTTCCAAACTTCTTCAGTGACAGAATGCAGTAAAGATAATTTATTTTGTCAAACAAAGATGTTTTTCATTCAACTTTATCCAATGAAGTACAGGGTTTTTCAGAAAAATCGACCAATTCTCATGTGTAGAAACAACTCAAAATTCTGTTTAATATTTTTTCTTTTCAAGTATAAAAATGCCATTCACTGAAAAAAAAAAAAGCCATTTAAACATTAAAAATAGAATTTTGAGTTGTTTCTACACATGCAGTTAAAATTTGAGATCACTTGAATGAGAATTAGACAAAATGTTAGATTATAAAATTATATCAATTTTTCTTAAATATCCTGTATATCTCAAATTATAGCAAATTTTTTCAAGCACCTAGTATTATGAAGTATCACTAATTTAAAAAAAAAAAAAAAAAAAAAAAAAAGGAAAAAATCTGAAACTACATTTTTATGGATTAATACTTAAATCTGCGTGGGTTAGTCTTTTTACTCTTTTTTATCAAACATTTCACAATGAAATTCACATTTTTATCATAATGACCATTTCCTTAGAAAAAGCCACTTGAGATTCAGAGAAAGGTTCCGGTGTCTGTTCTATGTAAAAACATCTACTTACACAAAATGCCAATCAAAGTGAACATGACTTATAAGATCATAAGAACCAAATTTCTCACTTGTAAAACCAGGTTGTTAACACACTGTAAAAAGCTTACAAAATTGACAAAATTTTATAACAAAAAAATTATTAGTTATGCAAAAAACATAAAAACCAGACAAATTTTTAATATTTATTTGGTTTTTGTATTTCTTGTTTTCATTTTATTCATTTTTGGCACAAAGTTTGTTAATCTGAAACTGTACAAGTATGTTAAAATAATTATAATTTTTAAAATTGATTACTTTTTGAATTTTATAATTCTATTGTTATAACTTTATATATTTCCTGAGAGGGAGGAGAAATTGATATAAGACACAAATTCCAATCAAAAGCAGCAGAATTATTACGTAGTGATACATTGATCCTCAGTAAACAGTACAGATACTACACTGATCCTAAACAGAATTGCTCATCCATACATAAATAATCCCATCATTTTGATAGGAATTATGCTCATCTTTAAGGATATATAAATAAATAGATAAACAATTTATAATATCAAATAAAAATGTTAGCAATGATTTTTAATTGATTGTATCAAAATGATTTATTAGATTCAGAGAAAAAAAATCAATAAATTCATGTTAAATTTAATCTTAATATAAACTGTTAAATTATGGTTCAAACTGTGACATGAAAACGGGAAGAATTTTAGAGGTAGATCCACAAATATATGCCAGTGGATTCAATAACTACTGGACTATGGGGATTTTTCAACTACAAAGTAGTGGATTAAAAAAGTAATACAGCTTTGTTTTTTAAACTTTTTGACAAAAAATAATAATACAAGAATAATGACTAACATTCAGAATTAAAAAAAAAATGATATTGTGGTGCCTTTCTGGGCCTTGAAGAATTTTGCCAGCAACTGTACTTCTCATGTAACATTTAGTCAAAAATACAGAAGCTTTGAGCCGAGTCCAACAAAGGTAATAAATACAAAAAATTTCAAATTGTACGAGTTGTATACTTCCTTTATTTCCATAAAGTAAAGTTGTATTATTCTCCCTCCAGCTATGGGTAAAATAGTAGGGCAGACTAGGTTCTTCAGCCCTGGTGAGGCAACTAGTCTAGAAGGAAAACTCTGAATTCAAACCTGTTAAACTCTGCTTAAAAATTGACCTTGTCTCATATCCTGCCCAAAGAGGGTGGTAAATATGATAAAATAAAGTTGTAAGTAAAGTTGGCAATTATAGTCGAGGGTGACTGAAGGTTCCCTTTTCATTAGCTACAACACCGAAGTGTAGGGAAAGGTGCTACTCCTTTCCCTGGATTGCTCCAGTACCCTTAATCCATACCTTATAATGCTGAGTGTTAAGCAAGGCAGTATCAAGTACCATTTTTTGAGTCTTTGATATGACTTGACCTGGGATTGAACCCTGGTTTCTCAGGCCATTGGCAAACACTCTACCCACTAGTGGATGGCCAGTGCATAACACTTATTACCAATTCCAATCAACAATGGAAGGGACCCAATGATGCTAACTCAACAGAGTGACAAACAGGACTCCCACTCTTCTTTGGGGTATTTCATCACAATCTCACCTTCAGTGTACTCCTAGATTAACCCACAAAAAACATGCTGAATTTATGTCGTTCCCGAGATAAAATCCTTCCACAGTTGACCACTCAGAAAATTGAACCTAAAAATATTGCCAGACTGTATTTCTCTGAGACACACTTAAAAGGATGATAACAAAACTTTAACTTTTAAGTGTGGCCGAGTGAAACCCCTGCCCAATTTTCACTGTCTTTACTCAGCATTATCTGACCATCTCCACTTAAGATATTCATTCACAGATCATTTTCACTTAAAATGAATCATTTTCTGGGTGGCTTTGAGTATTTTTATTTTTTCTTTCTGTTATATACTGGAAACTAAATTACATCAGTATACTAATATATCTGGATTAGTTGTTGTAGCAAAGTGCTAAGAATTAGCATAATTTTGACAGTACGACTGATAGTCTCCAAAGTATTGAGGGGGTGTCCTCGTGGTGTCATGGTTAAAGCGATGGGCTGCGGAATCGTAGTAAGTGAGTTCGAACTCCAGTCGCGCTATTACATTCACTTTCGGACAAATACCCTTGGGAAATACCCTTATCCTCCCAGCTATGGGTTAAATAGTAACACTACTGTTCTTCTAGGAAAATGGCTTTGGCATTAAATAACCTACAATGGTTGATATGCCATTAAACAAAGAAACCAAACCAAAGTATTGTGATTCATCTACTGCTCTAACCAACTGTAAGGAAGTAGTCATGGACCAGTTTATCTACTAATGAAGAAAGGTATGATAGACTAGTCCACAACACTTTAATGTCAGCCAAGTAAATTATGCATATAGCTGTAACGTCTTACACCTCTCCCAATTATTTTTGTCATTTATGTAAATAAATCACACAACATTTTTTAAAAAAATGGTCATGGAAGTCAGAGGGTTTATAGGAGCAACAAATTATTACAAGAGATTCATACCAGTGTTTTCAAGAATAGCAACTCCACTTATATTATTAACTAAAAAGTATGCATGATTTAGGTGGATAGAAGATTGTCACCAATCTTTTGACACTTTGAAGGAGCAGATGACTGCTATGCCCTTATTGGCTGATGTTACTATACACTAATGCAAGTGATCATTGCATTGGGGTTTGCCTGATCTTACCCAGTCTGGGAGAGGACAGACCTGTGCTGAGTATACCAGAAGAGGTCCCTATTTTTTTTTTTTTTTTGTCTTTCAGGCTTTCTTTCATTCAGTAGAGTGATTGAAAAGGAAGCTTATCCTATAGTAGAAAAGCTGAACTATCATCCAAGCAGAACTAGATTTATAATTAAGACCAATCATAAACCCCTTCAGTTCTTCTTTGAAGCAGAATGGACCAATCAAAAAATCCAACAATTGTTAGGTTATTTGGTTTAATGGTATATTAATAATATATTGATTATTTAATGCCAAATCCTTTTTTTATGTATATATATACATGCTAAGTGTAAGTGAATAGCTTAACAAGTAAGCAGGAACAATGTCTTATCTATATTTACTCGTGTCCCAATGTATCACGGTACTATTCAGGATTTCATTTTGGAGTGCTAAAGTGAATATACATGCAAAGTGTAAGTGAATAGCTTGTAGGTAACTTTATTTTCATATAATTTAGAGCTCATTTGTTTGCACAGTTAAATAGTTTCAAGTGTTGCTATTTAGCACCAATAAATCTATTTAACATTAATAATTGTTGTGGCCTGTTAGGGGCCAGAAAGAAGACATGGAAGAAGAAAGTAGGTTGAACAAGTGTATTGAATAAATAGAACATATATATAAAATAAAGAGTGTTAGTACAGCAGGTAGAAGTGTCTGTCCAAAACTGTCAGGTTTGACTGCTGGGAGAAAGTCTCAGTAAAAGTAAAATAGGGTTAGTATTTATGAAGGAGGAAGAGTTCATTATCGTTTAGGTAGGTCACGATAACAATAATAATCCCTAATAAAATATTTCAAGTATTGCTATCTAACACTAATAATTTTATTCAACATTATTCATTGATTTGCACACAGTTAAAAGATTTCAAGCACTGCTACATAATACTAATAATTCAATTTAACATAAAACATTTGTTTGCACGTAGTAAAATTGTTTCAAAGATAGTAAAAGCTTAAATAGTTTTATTTAACCGATAGATGAGACACAAACAGGTACTACCACTCTGAGTCAGAGTGGACCTGTGAGTAATGGAAATGGCCACATTCCTCAAATCTCTAGGGCTGGATCCCCATCACCAGATGGTTCAGTATTATATACATAACATTGGTTGGTGATGCAGTCGGCATATTCTCCAGCCCCAGTCAACTGGGCTTCTAACGATGAGTGATTAAATTAAGTGATTAAAACTGCAAAATAAAATACTTAGCAGCTAAGGAAAACATGTGCCAATTCATTATTTCAAATTCCTATAAAGCAAGAAGAGAAGTATTACACCTAATGATGATAGAGGTTTGGTTTGGTTTGATGGCATATCATAGGTTATTTAAAGCCAATCCTCTTTATACATATATATTAAATATATATGATTTGTAAATACATTTTGTTGATAACATTCTAAAAAGAACCCTTTTGCACACAGTTAAATCATCATCAAGTTGCGCTGCTAGCACGGATATCCCTGACCCTCTCTCGCCACTTCTCCCTATCGTTTATCGCCTCCGGTAGGTCTTCAGGGCTACATCCCGTATCCTCACATAGCTGCTGTATGTATGTTCGAGCTGGTCGTCCTGCTTTTGCCCGGCCATATGTGGGATCCATAGAAGTACATCACTTATGAGCTCATCCCTGCTTCTCCAGCAGTGTCCTGCATGTCTGGTTCATCTAACTTGGATAGTTTTCGTGATGGGAGGTAGGTGGCCGTATAGTTGGTGCTTTGTGGGGTGTTGCCACCAGGACTTGTTCAATATTGCTTGCAGCATTCTTGTATAATTGCTGTCTAGCTTCTTCTCCAGCCATTTAGTTAGCGTCCATGTAGTGCATCTATACAGCAGTATCGATATGACCACTGCCTGGAAGAAACTGCGTTTCATTTTATCTGTCAGGTCTGAACTGTAACAGTTTAACATCAGTCATTTGTTTGCACACATTTAAATAGATAAGCATTATATATAAGAGATTAGTTTGTCAGTAATTTTTTTTTTAAATGAATTAGAATTAATTTGTTTGGACACTAGTATTGCCATTGTTTGTAAACAGTTAAATGGTTTCAATACAAGCAATTCAATTTAGCATGTCATTTGTTTGCTCATAGTTTAAATGTCAAACAGTCCTGTTTGACCCATAGATAGGACCCTATCAGGTGCTACCACTCCAGGCCAAAGTAGACCTGGGAGCAATGGCAATAAAGGGGTACTCTACATTCCCCAAATCTTCAAGGCTGGAACCTTGCCATCAGATGGTTTAATGGGAGGTGTTGTGGAGGTCTTACACCTCTGAAGAGATATAGCTATGTATTCTACAGAATATAGCCTATGTATTCTACAGCTCCAGATGACTGGGCTGGTGGATGATAATGTTGTACCATAGCCATATACATGAATATGTGAAATGTACATGGGACGTTCATTACATATATACATAGAACATAGTAATCTCGAAATTCGAAAAACACTTAATGACTTCTCAGTTCAGGTACGAAACTTTTTTTATTACCTTTGAGTTTAAAGGTTCTTTGACATAAGGAGAGATACACAATCTTTCTATACTGGCTTTTTCATCTGCACCCGCCACAAAGGTCTCCGCAAGCAAGCGAAAACTAACCGTCTTTCCCGAGGCAGGTCTCATCTCAACTCGTCCGGTGTCTAGTCTCAACTAACTGACTTTTTCAAAATCTCCCAAAATCCTTCGCACGCTTCTGGTGCATGATATCATTTGCACTCGCTAGCCTCCGTTTCCCATCTGGGCTATTGAGACATCTCTGAGTGATATGTCTGCTCTGCGCGCACGCGCGTGAACACCTGTGTTAATGTTACACCTAACTAACCCATGTGCTGAGCTGAAAGGTTCTCAGCCTAACTAAACCCAAAGGCATAAATCGAAATCCCTCGGCCATTATATTACAATATTTACCAGATAAACATGATCAATTCACATCGAATTGAAAAGCAGCCTTGTGTTGAAAAAAAAGAGGGAGATATTTTAGATGGCATTCATGAAGTTGGGTTAGGTTATTTGGTTTAACAGCATATCAACCCTTAATGGTTATTTACAGCAAATTCCTGTTTATACATATATGATTCATTAGTGAATAGTTTGTAGGTAAGTTTATTTTTAAACAATTTAGAGCTCATCAGTTAGCACTCAGTTAAATGGGTTCCAGTGATGATATTCGATGTTAATCATTTGTTTGCATGATTTAAAATATTTGAAGTATTCAACACTAATAATTCTATCTAATATCAATTATTTGGTTGCACACAGTTAAATGGTTTCTGCTATTTATTGTTTCCAGACAGCTGGTTTCAAGTACAGTAAATACTTAAATAATTCTATTTGACCCATAGATCATATTTACCAACCCCTCTGCTCGGGCAGGATATGACACAAGGTCAATTTTTAAACGGAGTTTAACAGGTTTGAATTCAGAGTTTTCCTTCTCTTAGACTTGTTGCCTCACCAAGGCTGAAGAACCTAGTCTGCCCTATTTACCCATAGCTGGAGGGAGAATAATTGGATTCATACCTTTCCCAAGGGTATTAGTGCTATGTGAAATGCAATCAGTCTTGTCGAGGATTTGAACTCGTGTCGCCATGTCTATTTCCTACGACAATAACCATTACACCACGGGCACCTCCACAAAATTTGACCCATAGATGGGACTCTAACAGGAATTACTACTTTAAGTGGACCAGAGGATAATGTCAATGAAGTACTCTACATTCCCCAAAGATCCAGGACTGGAGCCTCACCATCAGATGCAGTTTAGCATCATATTCAGAATACTCATTGTAGGAGGGGTCTTACCCCTTTACAGAGATATTCTGTAGCCCCAGTCAACAGGGTTGAACGTAGATGAGTACTGGTTGCCCAAGTTATCCTGTGAGTACATAATAGACGATTAAATGAAGATCCTTAAAGAAGTGATAGAGGCTACGAAGGTAACAGAAGAAGGAGCAGATAAATATCTAGTTCAAGATGACAGGCTGTACTACCTCTCAATTAGAGATAAGGAAGTGAGGCCTCAGTTGTATACACCTTAAGCACTCTAAAATGAAATCCTGAATAGTACCGTGATACATTGGGACACACAAGTAAATATAGATAAGACATTGTTCCTGCTTACTTGTTATTGTATACATGAATAGCTGTATCACATGTTAGGCATGAAACAGCAACCCTTATGGAGATGTTGCAAGCTATCCATTTGAGAAGATTAGTTTAGACATTTCTTTGTAATATATACATATATGTAAAATGTTCGGATACATAGGAATCCTGAAACACTGACGACTTTCTTTAGTTCAGGTACGAAATGTTTATTACCTTTTTTGACTTTTAGTTTTTCGACACGAGGAGAGAGAGACACAATTTTTACCATGCTGACTGTTCCTACATCATCCTTCAGTCAACCCACCAGCTGAACTCTCAGCCCATAGTCAAAATCTCAACTAACTGACCCAACAAACATGCGGCGCATCCCGTAGACCACAATGGAACTCACCCAGGCCCGAACCTCAACTCACTTCACCAGAGTCGAATCTCAACTCGCCTCACCAAGAGGCAAATCTTAGCCGTTTTTTTCAAAAATCATCAAAATTCCCAGCCTATCACTTCTGGGCATGATGTCATCCACACCCCCCAGTCTCATTCCCCATCTGGGGTTTTTATTATGACATCTGTGATTGTTACATCCTCTGCGTGCATGAGCGTGAACACCTGCACTCAATGTCTGCACCTGCATGTGCACTAAGCTGAATATTTCTAAGCCTAACCAAACCAAATGATAAAATATAACCAATGAAAAATGATAACATAAAAAAAAATCCTTCCGCAATTATATCACAGTTATTATATACATGAATAGCTGTATCACATGTTGGGCAAGAAGTAGCAACCATGAAACAGCAAGCCTTATGGAGATGTTGCAAGCTATCCATTTGAGAAGATTAGTTTAGACGTTTCTTGACAGTATGGTGACCCCCCCCAAAAAAAAAACATCTATATTGCCAGCTTTGTATGACTGGCTTATCAAATGGCCTGAAGTAGTAAAAAGATAAGACGCAAACTATAGCTAGTTTGATTTTGACAGCCATACTTCTGAGATAATATCATCTTAACTAGCAAAAGAAGAAATTGAGAATTGGAACCTGTATTTAACCTAAGCTCTGGCAGCAGTAAGGGATTCCATGTGTGAAATGACTAAATTTTCACCCAATTACGTTATTTACCAAGCCATTAGCCTTATGAGTAGAGTGTTCACCAATGCTCTGGGAGACCAGGGTTCAATCCCAGGTTGAGTCATACCAAAGACTCAAAAAATGGTACTTGATGCAGCTTTACTTAACACTCAGCATTATAAGGTAAGGATCAAGGGTAAAGTGGAGCAATCCTGGAAATGGAGTAGTGCCCTCCCCGACACCTCAGTGTAGTAGCTATTGAAAAGGGAGCCTTTGGGTCACCCTTGACTAAAGTTGCCAACTTTACTTTTTTTTACTTACATAATATTTGGGCATGTTGTGGACCATCAGCTAAAAGAAATCTTTATAAAATACCATTACAAAATTTTTCTTGAACATGAAAAATAATTAAAAAATTAAAAAAAAAAAAAAGAAAAGAGTTCTGTGCCATAATTGTTGTGACATCAACATTAATAATGTTACTTATAAAGAATCTGGATTTTACTAGGGTGAGTCAAAAGTTTTGCAATATTTCTATAAAAAGGAAATGACTAGATAATAAGCTTAATAGCCATCATTAATTTTAAAAGAAAAGGAATTTTTGCATGAAGACAAACTTACCAGAGAGTAAAATCGCAAACAATCCAAAAACTGGATTGCAGAAAAGTGAACAAAGTGCAAATCCAAGATAATCTGGGGGTCGCCGAAGAGGATCAGGAGTCTCTCCTAAAATTGGCAGAACATAAGAAGAATGTACTGTATAGGTGGAATGGAGACTAGGACGGCTACTTGACAGCATGCTCATCTGTGAATTCCACCGTTTCTCCTCCATCTCGTAGCTCTGAGCCATTTTAAAATCTTGAGACATTCTGTTGATTTTGAAACCAAGATGATTCAACACTAGAAATAGACAAGAAAATAGTAGCCATTTTTTTTGTGCATATAATTTGATATTCCGTTAACCAAACAACTATTAGATTATTTGTCTTGGGTGTAAGTCATAAGCAATTGCCTGAAATAGAAAATAGATAACCATCAATATTGCATTCTGGGAAAATCAATCTTCTTATTACTATAAAAAACCTAACTCATGTAAGTCTTTTAATTTGTTGTTACCTGCAACAAAAAGAACATCTTGCCAATGTTAGATTTACAATTTGGAATTACCTATTTGGAACTTCCCCCTTTCTGGATTTAATACTAAATGGGATTATATAATGTTTACCAATTTGGAACTTGATGTCCATCATTTAAGAGTTAACTAGACTTTTTTCACAAGTTTATTTTCGATATTTTGTATTCCTGTTTAATATGTCACATCTAACAACATCATCATCATGTCGTGCCGCCAGCACAGATATCCCTGACCCTCTCTCGCCACTTCTCCCTATCATTCATCACCTCAGGCAGGTCTTCAGGGCTACATCCCGTATCCTCACAGAGCTGCTGTATGTATGTTCAAGCTGGTCATCCTGCTTTTGCTTAGCCATATGTGGGGGTCCATAGGAGTACATCAAATTTGCAATTGAAACAAGATAGAAGAGATGGATTCATTTATATATTTGTGATTAATTATAATAAAAATTCTATAAATACATGTCAGAGGAGTCGCAATTTAAAAGAAAATTCATAAACTTTTCATCCATTTGTTAAAATGACTGTTTAAAACAGAAAACTGGTAGGTCTGCACATGTCTATATTATACTTGGTACTATTCCACTTGGGACTATCTCTTCAGACAAGTGCCAAAAAATTTAGACACAAGAGAATATTTTGAAAAAAAATGAAAAGATAGAAAAAGAAAAAGAAAAGGAGGTATATGTGTTGTGCTAACAATTTTCCATTTTAGACTGCCATTACCAAAAACAAAAATTAACTCCCTTTAATGAATAAAACGCTTATAAATTTTCTACCTGTAAAATGTTTATAAATCTCATATGCAAGTATTTAAGGTGCAACATACCATTGAGAAATATAAAATAATAAATTCTTTAAACCATCAGTGTGTTGTCCACACGTTATTGCATTTCATTTCAGACACGAGAGGATATTTTGAAGAAATGGAAAAAAAAAAAAATGTGTTGACTAAAACAAAAACTTTTAGAAGAACAAAGAAATAGGATTCAAGTGTCTTTTAGAAGTAATAAAGATAAGATAAGGCTTATTTCTATGTACTTCAAGAATGTATATAATTAATCCAACTTTGATTCTTCAAACTTTTTCTTTTCCTCATCTTTTGATTCTCCCTTTTCCTCATATTTTTTCTTCTCTCACCAAAATACCTCTCTTCCCCACAATGTTTTGTTGAAATATCACATTCAACACCCTTCTGTTGGAAAATTTATTTAATCCAACTTAAAATATTTATGTTAATTATTAACCAACGTTATACTTACTTTTTTTGTGTGAAGTTTTATGAGAAAAGTGAACACATAGCTAAGTCAAATTTATATTGCACATATTTAAGCACTTATAAACATATATACATATATAGATCCAAATAAAAGCACAACCAAATTGATACTTAGCTTAGGTTCTTTGTTTGCTTTTCTTTCAAAGAATAGTTGTCTTTGAAGATTCATTACTTTTCAGGTGTGTAATGTTGGTTATTTGAAGCGACGTCATTCCATGTCGAAAAGTTTTTGTTGACTGTGACATTATTTGTTATACGTGTCTTTTAAACAACGTCTGCTTATTTATAGTTATAAAATTAATATTTACACAAAGACAGCTTTTTATTCTCAACCAATAAAAAAAACGTCCTTTTAATTATTCTTAAAAATTAATACTTGTGAGAAGTTATATTTATTTTATTTATTTATTTAAATTTTGTAATTTTGTTTTATATTAATTGCCAAATTATATTGAAGGAATATTTATTTCTAACCCTTCATAGGAGTTTGCATATACTCATGCTGTAACAGCTAATTATTTAAAAATATCACAAGTTTAAATGTAAAAAGGTTCACACTTTTAACCTTGTTCCCCCTAAATTATTGGGTTGAGTCATAAATAATTTCCATTTTTGTAAAATATTTTAGCAAAGAAATATTGTTACGTGTTGTTACATTGTTTATTTCCTCGGTAAATGTTGTTGGAAAATAAAGGAGAGAGAAGAACGAAGATGTTGAAAAGTCTTTATGTTAGTTTTTTTAATGGCAGCATGGAATAAAGGGTTTATCTTTATGCTACAAGTCTCGAAGGAAGGAAGGAAATAGTTATGGAGTTGAGAAGGAATTTTAGCAGCTATTTGCCTAAGTGAAATGTGCATCGCTAGGTTAAGGCATTGTTGAATGTGTGAGTGAGATATAGTCACTATAGGTGTACCAAAAGTCGTGTTTGCTGGTGAAGGAAATGAATGATGCAGTCGCCCATTGATGTGTGGTCCTGGTTGTTTGGGGAGAGAAGCGTGAATGTCTCCAGAAAATGTTGCCCAGGGATGAAGTAGCTAGATGTCTGAGCGGAATTTTGCGTCGCAGTTGACATAGTTGGAGGTTCCTGTGTGTGGCGTATTGAATTCATCTAATTTATATTCAACTGGGAATAGACTCAAGGGGTCCATAAATTAGATGGCTTTCCTCATGGTGTCATGATGCTGCTGCTAATGAAGAGAGCGGACAGTAAGTACGTCTGTCCAGTTTGAAAGGTTCTGAGGAAGAGAAAGTGTTTGGTGGGCTTTCCCCAATTTGGTGCTGCCTGGAAAAATGGTTCGGGCTGAATAGGATAAGTCATCCTCATTGGGTGAAAATATGCATCAACCATAACGGTCAAATTAATTTACATGCCAAACAAAAACAAAGTTCTTTCTGCTTCAATATAATTCATCCATGAATAATTTAAAAATAAATTAATTTTAAATCAATAGTATATTTGCCATTATTTTGAATCACTTCAGGTAACTTCTTTATTAATTTAAAAATAATGGAGCCCAATATTAATTACAAAATTACAACAACAATGGATATACCGAGAGAGAATATTTATTCGTCCTCTTCTAACGACTACCGTATTTACAATAATGGTAGCCTCACAACCTCCAGTTAGAAGCCGCCTCACTGCTGGGAGAGTATTCAAGGGGGATTACTCCATTGGATTAATATTCTTGATTCCTCAAGTAAAATTCAGCTGGTTTCCAACTCAAAAGATTTTCCACAAACATTTTTACGTGATCTTTTTGAGAAAATTTTTTGTCATTCAGAGCATTTTGTTAAGAACAAAAAAGATGCAGCAAATCACTTGGTGCAAGGTTTGGTGAATATAGTAGATGGGGTATAACAGACCAGCCTAAATCTAATATTTTTCCCAGTGTGAGTCTTTATGAATGTGGCCTTGCACAGCATTTCTCCTATTGACAAATGCGAGGTGTTTTTCCAAGATTATTTTTTACTCACTTTTCCTATCTTTTTCAAGTGGTGGCAAATTGTGGATTGGGATATATTGAGGTCAAGTACTAATTCTAGAATAGTTTTGCATTCCACCAATTCTCTTAAAGCCTCTTGACTGAGGTGTGATGTGGGTTCCTATCAGAATGAAACTTTGAAAACCAGTTTCGGAATTGATGGTCAGTAATAACATCCTGCCAATAGACACATTTTTGTTATTCTAAAACTCCTACAACATTACATGTCAAAATATACACATTCAGTTCTTCTATTTTAAAGGAGTGAAATCATGGATTAAATTATATGTACACTGTCACTGAAGAAGGCATTCTTTAATCAGGTAATTTTCTAGTTGCATCCAAAACACTGGAAGTTCAAAATCTGTAGTTACAACTTACTTTAAAAAAAAACTATTTATCACTAAACCCAATGTATCTCTTTAAGTTATTGGCTTCTGGTTTGTGGTTGTATGGTATGGTACAGAGTTGTTCAGCAGAAGACTTATCTGCTCTATTTTGTTGAAGGATATTCTGGGGTTTCCTGAAAACAAAGCATCTTATAAAAGAAAGATGGGAATACTACCTTGAAAAACAAAATTGAAATGTTGAAGGATATTTTGTTAAGAGTTTGTAAAAAAAAGGATGTTCATTTGGAGAGTTCCATGAGTACACATCTCTCTCTTGAGTTACAAATACTCCTTTTCGGCGTTGAATGTTAAACTTTGATAGAAGCAGAATTATGGAATATTTCATTTTCATAATTTTAAAAATTTGTTTTATTCTTTAAAACTTAATTAATTTTCTACAAAGTCTAAATAAAATGGAACATTGTTGCCCCAATCAATACCTGAAGTCTGTTAAACTGTGGGGTATGTGTGGCTGAGGAATCAGGGGCTAAAGGCAAGGCTGTGTTGCCGTTTGAATATCTGACTCCATATTTTGATTATATTATATTTTACCCCCATGTTATCTGGTCAGTGCAATACCTTGCCCAAGAAAGTCCCAAAAGAATTATACAAAAGAAAAGACAGCAACAGATAAGAGACAAAGATGTTTCTTTTTACTTTCCTTTATTTACTGGGTTCAACAACCATTTCATGGATGAGGGAGTTTTTCCTGAATACATTGAAATGGTTGAATCCCCCAGTTAAGATGTCAAAAATACGTTAATCGTTTTATGTATGTGTTTGTCCTCATTTGGTATTTTGGGCTTACATAAGGGTTAGTTTTCTTTTGGAAGTTTGTCAAAGTCCAGTAAGGGTTAGTTTGTTGTTCATTTGTGGGTCTTTTATATTTCAGCATACTGTTGACCGAGAGAGGGCTGCTACTGGGTGAAAGGGACTAACCGACGCTACGTCCAAAAACGTATGCGTGGTGCCTAGACACCAGAAAGCAACAATGTTGTCAGAACGCTGGTCACTGCCTAAAAGAGGAAGAAAGCATGGTCCCCTTTGTCAAGAGGATGCCTTTTCCTTTGAGCATGTGTCATCCCTTTTTCCTGTTAGGGACCTCTGGGAGTTTCTACAAATTTAATAGTTTTCTTTTTCTTTTCTTTTTTTAATCTAATTATTTATTTATTCGTTCCCTGCAAAACTATGGTATCCCTACTTAAACTAACGGACACCTGATCAAAATCGCCTATGTAAAAAACAAAACAAATTATGTCTTCAACTCGAAATCCAAAATTTGTCTTTTTCTTCCCTAACAACTAAGTTGGCATCTTCCTAAAGGTTGAAAGCGGGAAAGACTAAAGAAATACCGCAGATTGGAGAGTTTAAATGTAACCGTTCGATAAAATAATAAAGCAAACGACTGAAACTTACTTTTATCTTGATGGTAAATGTAAGTATCTTATTTCTATATCATTTTTTGTACACTATCCCAGAAATATTCTTTATTGAACTTTATTTTGTACAAGTACCGTATTGTTTTGATTTATAAACATGGTATTTATAAATAAATAAAGGATCTATGAACCCGTTGAAATCCTGTTTTCACAGCGACCCATGATGCTTCTAGGAATAAGAGAAGGTATGAGTATTTCATAGTTATTTCGAGAATTTAGATGCTTAAAAATTATGTTCATACAACCCCACCGCTAACAAAATTACAAATTGTACAGGAAATTGCTTTATTTTCTTAAAATGTATCGCTCAATAAAAAAAAAACTATGTACAGTTTTTCCTAGCTAAGGTTATATAAATTTGAATTACAGTTACGAATATGAGAATTTTAATCTAAGAAATACGGTATTTAAAAATAAGAATAATTAAAAAAAAAAAAAAAAAAAGTTTTTAAAGAGTTTAAAATGTTTAGGAAACAAAAAACAAGAATATTCTTTAGCTAAAAGCACAAAACGGTTAAATAAATAAATATCTATTGATAATAATACGCAACTGAAATTATTTTTGTTGCTTCAGTGTTTAGTCACACAAATCGTTGGAAAAGAAAATCAAGAGTAATCAACAAAATTGTTTAAAAACAAAGTGGCACCCAAAAAACATTATCCATCTTAAGCTATTTAGATGAATAAAATATGATTAAAATCAACATTCGACTTACACCTGTTGTTTTAATTAAAGAAAAACACACCTGTTAGTTACGACATGGCGACACCCTTTTTAACGCATACCTGATCAAACGGACAAAAACGTACATTTTTTATTAAATTATATTTTTATCATGCATTTATATGATTATGAAAAAAAAATTCAAAAAAGGCGATTTAAATCTTTTTTTTAAATATAGGTCTTACTTAAGAATTTAAATGACTTTAACTCACTTGCCTAAAAAAGATATACAAAGTTAAAAAATAAGTTCTACTTCCGTAAACCAATTAAATAAACAGGTGAAGGGTTTCTTTTTCTTTACTGAACAAAATGCAAGTTTTAAACAATGGAAGTAAAATCTATTTTAACATGTATTAATACAGATATCATTGATTAAAACTTACCTGATTTTCTTTTATAGGTATATTAAAATTCTTAGTTGGTATTATTTCAATTAAACCAAGTTTTGATTGTCAATGGGACAATAGACATTCCCAGGTAAGTGGTCACTGCGCATGCGTTAATTTAACGACACCCAAAACTTGACACACTTTCTAGGAATTTTAGCACATTAGTTTATTTATCAACGACTTAAACGGAAATATTTTTTAAGACTAAAGGAGGATCATCTTACCTTTCAATGCTCACATAATTTTATGTACTCTTGTTTAAATGAGAAATATCTTAAGACTTTAAGTTTGTTTAATTTCAAGGCTTGAAATTAAATGAAAGATTTGTAACCTTTTGTGGAGGATATAGTGATATCCAGGAAAAGAAAACAGTAAAAAAAAGTTTCATTGCTTTTCAGGCTATATTTATTTTTTCATTTTTCAATGATTATTTCTAGGAGTTATTTCTTTTATTTACAAATATTTCATATCTAATACATTTCTTAAAGACTGTATTCAGTCTTGAAACTTGCAAGGTTACCTGGCATTGTCCAAGTTGTTTTTGAAAATTTTTTAAGTACTTTCTGAGAAAGATCATTACAGTGTGTTTGCGTTTAAACAGAAAACAAAAAAGTTTCATTGTGCAGCATGAAATGCTTTATAGTATGGCTAGATGAAAATGAATAGAATAAAAGGATTGTGAAAATCAGGAAAAATTTTCTATCTTCAAGTGAATCTCTGAGTCAGTGGGTTTGTTGCAGAGCCGATAAGCATGTCGACCCCGCAAATGATTTAAGTTAAAGCGTGTGAGTAATTAATAGCCAAAGACAATGAAGGAAACAAAGGCGAGGTAACAAATATGACAAAGGTGACAATTTATTGTCATATTTACAAACATGTGCATAAAGTCCATGGCAGTTGTATTTGTGTCTTCAGCGAGATGGGTGATGTCGGTAGCTGGTATGGTCGGGTCGAAGGAAAGCAGCTAGATGATCATTGCTGGTAACTGATGTGGGTCAAGTTGTAAGATGCAGCTGGATTATCGTTGCAGGTAGCTGAGGCCGGTCAAGTCGTAGAATGCAACTGGAAGATTGTTGCGGGAAGCTGAGGTCGGTCGAGTCATTGAATGCAGCCGGACGATCGTTGCAGGTAGCTGGTGTCGGTCGAGTCATCAAATGCAGCTGGATGATCATTGCGGGAAGCTGGTGTTGGTCATGGTTGGTTAATCAAAGTCCCGGTTTTGGCAGTACATTGGGTTAACCGGTCGATACAGTTTGCTAGCCCATATAGCGAGTTGTACGTGAGCCAGATGTTGCAATGCTAGGGCAGTCTGTAACAGCGAGTTGTACGTGGACTGGATGCTGCATTGCAGGAGCATCGTGGTCAAAATCAGTGTTGGCAGCCTGGTTGCGTAGAGTCAGGCGAGCTGGCGACTAAGACTGAGCAGTGTATTAGTACTACAGACCAAGTGAACGGATGGGGAAACCGTGGCTAAGGTTTGCCAGGCTTTAGCACATACGAGGTCGAGTGAACGAGTTGGTGAAGCTAGGGCTTCGTCATGCCCCTAGCTGTGTGGACATATCAGGACGGTAGCTAAGGCCAAAGCTGTGCCAAAGCTGTGATGATGTATCAAGGTGGTAGCTTAGGCTTTGCTGTGCCAAAGCTCTGCTCTATCGAGCAGACAGGTCAGGAGGCTGAGGCTAAGATTGGTGGTATCTTAGCGCTATGCAGATAGTGAAGCAGTAGCTAAAGGCTAACCTGTGCTTTTAGCGCTGCGCAGACGAACGGACAACGGAACCAACCAAATGGTTGAGACTGGATGGTCTTAGAGTCCTCTTCGTGTTTGCCTTCAGGCCGTCTACTTCGACGAGTCGTTAAGGACCACCAGAGATATTCCAACCGAGAGAAGGAGACCTCTTATGGTCCTTAAAAGAACCTTTTGTGCATATCAATGTGATGGGAAGGCGAATGCAACCACTAGATGTAGGATTCAGCCTTTCGGAACCCGCTCTGAGAGCGGCTCCTAAGAGTGTCCGCAGACCTCCAAATTTTTTCGCTGCAGAAGCCTTTTTAATATAAAGGGAATGTAGTGCCTCTCTGCTGGGCACGTAAATAGAAAGTTCTTCTATAAAAAATAGCTGTAGAAATAAAGTACTTCTTTAGCCTGATATAGGCTAGTGAAGAAAATTAGTCCCATTTTTATAGAGTTATTTCTGGCAGAAGTGTTCTGTAATTGTGGTTAATTTTAATTTATCCCCTTTTTTAGCAGTAACAGGAGGTCGACGTTGTAGAAAGGGCTTCATCATTTCTGGTCGTAACTGGATGTTGTTTTTCTAGGGCGAGTGAGTAAACCGATTTGTTTACATTAGTGAACAGGTCGCGACAGGTTAGACAGTGAGGTCTCCATTTTTTCTGTTTTCCACAGTGGAGAAGGAGGTACTTTCAAAGTAGTTTGACAAATGAAAAAAGAACACATTTGGTTTGAATTCAGAATTTTTCCTTTTCCTAGACAGGTTGCCATACCAAGGTTAAAGAGTTTGTCGCGGGAACTCCCATGATGGTGTATGGATGTGAATGCGTCGATCTCACAAATAGGTTGTATATGTGTTGTAGTTGATTGACAGAGGACTGGATGAATGACAGAGGCAAGTGGATAAGTTTAAATTCAGATTTTATTGAGCAAATCTTACACATAAAATGTATAGGTGTAGAAATCGCAGTTGTTGTATCATGTAGGCATAGTCTTTGTTGGATGTTGAAAGTCGGTGTTGTAGAAAGTCTTAAACTCAGCTGTCTGTTAATTTGTGGTGACAGCATGTCTTGAAGATGAGGATGGTTTCAGTGCTTGGTGCAGATATTAAGTGTTGCTGTATGGTCAGATTGTAGATGTTGCTGGAGAGGGTCAATGACATAGAAATATTGGGTGCAAAGGCTGGATGATTGATGTCTTGGTTGTGCAATACTTTGGTTAACGGGGGGGTCAAAGTGGCCTTGAAGCATTGGTGCTAGTCCGAGCAATGAGTCACTTGTGGAATAGATATTGCAGATGCTGGTTGCTGAAGCTGTGTGATCAATGTCCCAGTTTGTTTAATCCTTGGTTAATCAGGTGTGTGTTGATGTGGCCTCAAGTGTTGATGCTAGTTCGAGCAGTGAGTTGCTTGTGGACTAAATGCTGCAAATTCTGTAGTTTGGTTGTGCAGGAATGACTTCTGGGTTAAGCTGGAGCTGGTCGGCAGTTGGTGTTGGCTGCTACATCATCATCGTAGTATCTGCTAGGAAGGTGTTGTGAGGAGACCAAAAGTGGTCTTAGAAGACATTCTAAAGTTAGCTCTTAGAAGCGCTGTTTAAATAAAAAAAAGGGCACCTGTGATCTGGTAGGCTGTGCTGGGTTCACAGCTGTGATTGGTTGGATGCTACGTCTTCTGCTTCAGCTGGTGGTAAGCTTGGTTTGGTGGTGAGGACACAGACCCCATGGTACTGGGAGAGGTAACAGATCCTACCTCTCCTCTGGGCTAAGTCTGGCTGCCAGGTCAATTTTTGGTTGCTCCTGGCTGTGTTTATATAGTGTTAGTCACTGCTAATCTGCTAGTTGAGGGAAGTATTTCAGTACTCAGGAAGTCCCCTTATTAAATATAAGTAATAATAAGATACTTCATTATACCTTGAAGAGGAACTTTTAAATATATCTTATTCTGTGGTAATAATTTTGTTTCCAAAAGGCTAGCAGAATTAACTACTTTTGAAAAATAGTTTGTGTGTTCATAACAGAAGTTCACTCATGACATACATTCAATGTTTTGTTGTTTGATATCATGGATGACTCAGTGTTTTTGCTAAACCTGATATTTTAGGTATCATAGACAAGACAGCTACAATAAGTTCAGTCTGAGCAATCATTTACCTATATTCTCCATTTCCTATGTCAATGACTGTTTCACCATAAGTGCCTTCTGTAAGAGAGACATTGGCTTATCTTCTTAGTTTGCAATGCCTTCATTTTTTTTATGTCATACATAAAATTCAGATTGGTTTGGTTTCTTTGTTTAATAGCATATCAACTTTCATGGGTTATTTAATGCCAAAGCCATCCTTGTAGAAGAACAATGGTGATACTATTTAGCTCATAAGTTGATCATAGTCAAGGGTGACCTGAAGGCTCCCTTTTCAATAGCTACTACACTAAGGTGTAGGGGAGGGCGCTACTCCTTTCCCTGAATTTCTCCACTTTACCATTGATCCGTACCTTATAATGCTGAGTGTTAAGTATCAAGGAGGCATCAAGTACCATTTTAAAAATCTTTGGTATGACTCAATCTGGGATTGAACCCAGGTCTCCCGGGCCATTGGCAAACACTCTAACCATTATGCCAATGTCCAGTTAAGGGGGTTAATATGTTTCCCCAAGGGTATTAGTCTGAAAGTAAGGAGGTGCCCGTGGTCTAATGGTTATCGTCGTAGGAAATGAACACAGCGACTCGAGTTCAAATCCTGGACGAGACTGATTGCATTTCACATAGCACTAATACCCTTGGGAAAGGTATGAATCCAATTATTCTCCCTCCAGCTATGGGTAAATAGTAGGACAGACTGGGTTCTTCAGCCTTGGTGAGGCAACTAGTCTAGGAGAAGGAAAACTCTGAATTCAAACCTGTTAAACTCCGCTTAAAAATTGACCTTGTGTCATATCCTGCCCGAGCGGAGGGGTTGGTAAATAGGATTAGTCTGAAAGTAAACATAATAGTGCAACTAGAGTTTGAACTTACTATGATATCACAGTCCACTTCATTAGCGAATATGCTATGGAGACTCCCTTCACATAAAGGTTGAGTACCAAAACTTGTAAAAGAAGCACTAAAAAATATTTGATAAAAATTTTTTAAAATTTGGTATTTAATCATCAACTATATTTTTAGTGTCCAAGTTCAAATCTTGTATGCTGTTTCACTTTGTGTGAATGCCCTTGGGAAAAGGCATTAATCTATTTCTTTCCCCCACAAGCTAGAGGTAGGGCAGACAGTGTTCTCTTGCTTCAGGTGGATAACTAATCTAGGAGATAGAAAACTGAATTCAAACCAACAGTATTTGGCTTAAAAATTGGCCGTATTTTGCATTCTGCCTGGTGTTTGTAATATTATTTTAATTACAAATGTAGGGATACCATAAAGAATTATCTCCCTTAGAGAATTGACATGTCCATTAGAAGCCATGACAGTTCCAAAAATCTATTCTCAAACTCTTTTTGATCTCACTTTGTATCTAAATAAAAACAAATAATGCCTTGCTGCAGCTTGTTTACTCTTGTAGGGATACAACAAAGAGGTTTCTCTCTTAGATAATTTGCATGTCTTGTAGATATCTTGTAGAATGCCATGCAAGAATCCCAGAAACCCATTTTCAACCTATTTTTGATCTTACTTAATATCTAAATAAAAGCAAATTATGCCTTGCTGCAGCTCTACTGCTGTTGTAAGGATACTGTAAATAATTATCTCCCTTAGAGAATTGATACATTCATTAGAAGCCTTATAGGGCATCACATGACTGTCCAAGAAACTCCTTCTCAATCTCTTTTTGCCTTTGTTCTTTGAACAGTAGAAACATTGTCTCTAACCCTATCAGGGAATGGTAAAGCCACTTAGCAATGTTAACCATTCTTATCAAGCCCTTTTCCATATAGGAAATGTCTGGGTATTCTTTTTTTTAATACTCCTTGTATGTATATCATCTTTGGTTTGGTTTCTTTGTTTAATGGCATGTCAACCCTTGTGGGTTATTTAATGCCAAAGCCATCTTTGTTGAAGAACAACAGTGAAACTATCAAATACATAGACTGGCCCATTGGCTTAGTGGTAGAGTGTTCACCAATGGTCCAGGAGACCGGGGTTCATTCCCGGGTTGAGCCATACCAAAGACTTTAAAAATGGTACTTGATGCCTCCTTGCTTAACACTCAGTATTATAAGGTACGTATCAAGGGTAAAGTGGAGCAATCCAGGGAAAGGAGTAGCACCCTCCCCTACACTTCTGTGTAGTAGTTATTGAAAAGGGAGCCTTCTGGTCACCTTTGACTAAAGGGAGACAACTTTACTTACAGTTTTCCAAAGGGTATTAGTCCAAAAGTAAACATTATAGCTCAACTGGAGTTCAAACTCACTTACTTCAAGCCTACAGTCCAGCACTTTAGTCATTATGTCATGGAGACGCCACATTATATTATCTAAATGTTCTTGTATGTGTAAATAAACTTATTTTGTCTTTTCTTTAGTTGTGTTCAGTGTTAGTACAAGGCTCATTAAATAAGTTTCCAGACTTTTTTCATATGTGCACTTTTATTGATAGTACACACATGAAACTCTAGTCCCCTTCGAAGTAATCTCCTCCGACTGCAATGCACTTGCTGTACTGTTCCAACAACTTCTGGAAGGCCCCATGGAAGTCCTTTTGTGTGAACGTGTCAATGACCTTTGTCACAGCCTCTTTCATCTCCTCAATTGTTTCATAATGACAGCCTCTAAGTTTTTCCTTGAGCTTAGGGATTAACCAAAAGTCACAGGGAGCAATGTCTGGACTATAGGGACGATGAGCAACTGTCTTGATGTCCATCTTGGTCAAATAGTCTGTGGCAAAGATGGAGTTGTGGACTGGTGCATTGTCCTTGTGGAAATGCCACTGACCTGATTTGAAGAGTGCTGGCCTCTTCCCTAGGAATCTCTTCTTGAACTCCCTTAAAACCTCAACATAGTATTCCTTGACTGTCTGTCCAGTGGGAACCCAGTGCATGTAGATCATCCCAGTGCTGTCAAAAAAAGGGATCATCAAAAGTTTGTGGGTGGATTTGCTCTGTCTGGTCTTCTTGGGTCTGGGAGTGCCAGCATGTTTCCACTGGGAACTCTGTCTCTTGGTCTCAGCAGTAGATCCAGCTTTCATCGCAGATCACCAGAGCATCAAGAACTGCTGGATCTGAATTGATCAGCTCGACCATCTCCCTGCTGTCATGTCAACGTCTTTCTTTCTGATCTTCTCTGAGCAACCTTGGGACAAACTTTGTGCAAATCTTCTGCATCTTCAGTTCCTCGCGAATAATTGTGTGTACAGTTCCCACACTGACATCAAACTGTGCACTTATTGTCTCCATAGACACACGACGGTCCTTATCCATGAAATTCTTTATTTGGCCAATCATCTCTGGTGTTCTGACTTCCTTACTCCTCCCACACCTCTCATCATCCCTCACAGACTCCCTGCCTTCCTTGAATCTCTTATGACACTCAAAAACTCATGCTTGATTCATGCATGAAGAGTCCAAAATGTTTCTGTGGCATTTTTTCCAAGTTTAAAACAGAATTTTATTGCATATTGTTCTTCTAAAGTGTCCTCACATCCAGATTGCATTTTTGATATTCACCAGCTGTGACAATCAGGCTTTAGTAGGGTGTATTCCAATTCCTGCTGTATCTATTCATTTGAAGCTGAAATCCTAAAAATTGGTCAGCTATCTTATAAGATGTATAGTAATAACATACTGAATGTTCAAGAGTCTATGACAATTTCAAATGCCTGTACAAAAAAGTCTGGAAACCTATTGAAGGCACCTCGTATATCATGGATATAATAATGCTAATATTGGTCCTTGGTGAGTGGAGACTCAACTGAATTCTTCTCTCCCTTTAAGCATTCCAATACGAATATACTTACACACATACCCAATGCTTCCATTTTTTGTTTGGTTTAACAGCATATCAATCTTCTTGGGTAATTTAACACCAAAGCCATCCAGCACATTAGCCATTATACCATGGGAATTTCTTCCATCCATTTGTTTTATATGTTCTTTCCTGTTTAATTTGCTCATCAATAAAAGTTAAGTTATAAGAACTGTTTTAGATTTCTTTCTAAATGAAACATCTCTATAAATAATTTGCTTTCTTTGTTTAATTGCGTGTTACTTATGGAATCCTAGGCTAATGGACCAATCTTCATTAAAATAGGTATCTGAACTTCTTTTACCTCAAGGAGTATTTAATGGTATTTGTTAGAGGGCTGCATGAAATACATGAATCCCTTTACTCTGGAAGTGACAAGAAAATTTTAACCTAAAATTGATCGGGTTGGCCAAATTCATTCAGAAAACAAATAAGAATTGGCATCTGCAAGAGTGCGCCCTCTCATTGGGGAACAAGAAATTTTGGAAGAAGATTTAATCAGACACGAATCCTTCTACCTACAAACTTCTAGATTAATGGGAAAATCTTGTAACTGTTGGTGAAATGGAATTAGTTGAGAGACACCAACCTCCTGCACCGCCTGCGAGACAACTTCTTCCAATGACTGCCAGAGTGTGGATTGAGACCTGCTGCCTTAACTGTCAAAATCCGTCTTGATATATATATATATATATATATATATATATAATGTAATGCTATCACTTACATTTAGTGCATAATAACTAAAAAATAAGCCATAAGTCTCACAATATTAGAATGCACCCTGAATTCATATACGCCTTTATGTACCGTATATGCACAAAATGCACACTATGCATATCTAAAAAACTAGAGGTGATGAGTAAAAACGGATTTCAAATTTGAATTCAGCACCCTCAAATTAGGTAAAAACAGGTATTTTTGTGCTTGCCTCAATTTCTTTGTAAACCAGTGTAATTTATCAAAATAGTTAATTTTTAAGCTTCTTGACAATATGAAAATCTTCTAGATTAATGGGAAAATCTGGTAACTGTTGGAGAAATGGAATTATAACAATAATTTATCAAAATGGTTAAGTTTTAAGTTTCTTAACAATATGAACAAAAAGAAAAAAGATATAATGAAAACAATTCAGTGATCACCATTATGCTGCCCACACCTCTCCAACGAAATAAAGAAAAAAATAAATGGGTTGAATAGACAAATGTATAAAATAAGAGATCTATTGAATTTTGTTACAGTCTTGTCATCAAAGCCAAAAATAGTTACATTTTCTTCATTGATGCTGATATTTGAGTCCAGATAAAAAAACAAGTATTTTGAATGTAGATTTTCAAAGTAGCAGAGAGGCCTTGCCAGTAAGGAAGATTGACCCATCATAATCATCTTATTCCCCCATTTGGCTTTGTGCCAAACTAATCTAAGCTTAGAAAATATAGATTAACTCGGTTGAAAGAGATTATCTTGAATTGTTACTATTATTGGATGAAGCATTGTCAACCATTATTTTATGATGAGTATTTCTTTCATCTTAATCTTATTGCTCTCACTTTAGTCTCGTATTTCTTTATTAGTTGTAATGCTATCTTGAATTTTTACTATTAGATGAAACATAATCAATCATTTGTAATTATTGACTATTCTCTAAGCTTGAACCGGACATTGGCATAATGGTTAGAGTGTTCGCCAATGGCCCAGGAGAGTCATATCAAAGACTCAAAAAAATGGTACTTGACGCTACCTTGCTTAAAACTCAGCATTATAAGATATGGATCAAGGGTAAAGTGGAGCAATCTAGGGAAAGGAGTAGCGCCCTCCCCTACATCTTGGTGTTGTAGCTATCGAAAAGGGAGCTTTCAGGTCACCCTCGACTACAGTCACCAACTTATTACTTTCATCTTAATTTTAGTTGCTTTATTTAAACTAGCAGAATTAGAAATAATATTATTTTGAATTTTTATTATCAGTAGATGGAGCATTGTCGACAATTGTTAATTTTTTAACTAGTATTTCTTTCATTTTATTTTTGATTGATTGATTGATTGATTTTAACAGCATACCAACTAATTTAGGGTTATTTAATGAGTATTGCCTTCATTGTACATTTCTGTTTTTTGTGTAGTTGTTTAAGAGTTTTTTGCACACAGTTATATGATATCAAGTATTCCTTTCAAATACAAATAATTTGCACACAGTTGAATGGTTTAAAGTATTCTTATCTAATATGAATGATTTTACGGTTTCAAGTAATTATTTTGATTTAATAATAGTCATTTTTTTGCACAGTTATATGGCTTCAAGTAATTGGTAATAATCTTTTGTAAACAATTATAGCTACAAGTAACTATTCTTGATACAAAAAATAATTTATAGTTATATGGCATCAAGTATTCTAATTAAAAACAGAAAATTTTTTAACAGATCTATTTGACCCATAGATGGGACCCTAACAGGTGGACTGAGAAGTAATGGTAATGAAGAGGTACCGCACTCTCTCCAGATCTCCAAAACTAAACCCTCACGATCAAATGTAGTTTAATATCACATCCAAGACAGCACTTGGTTGGTTGGTTGGCTTTTATGGCATATCAATCTTTTTAGGTCATTTAACGCCAAATCCATTCTTATACAAATAATCGGTTCTATTTCAAACAATTCAGTTTAGCATGAGTACACAGTCTAATTGTCAAAAATATTTCTATTTCAAGCTATTCAGTTTAGTATAAGCACAGATTTTGTTTACACACAGTTAAATGTCAAAACATTTCTATATATAACAATTCAGTTTAGTGTAAGTACAGTTTCAATGTTTAAAACAGTTCCATTTCAAACAATTCAGTTTAGCACGCAGTTTAAATGTAATTAGAGTTTAATTATCAAAAACATTTCTATTTCAAGCTATTCAGTTTAGTCAAACAGTTCTAATTCAAACAATTCAGTTTAGTATAAGTATGCAGTTTAGTTCTATTTAACCCATAGATAGGGCCCTATCAGGTGCTACCATTCTGGGCCAGAGTGGACCTATGAGCAACGGCAATGAAGGGGTGCTCTACATTCTCCAAAGCTCCAGCATCACTGGAGCCTCACCATCAGATTGTTTAGTGTCATATCCAGGATACTCATTGGGGGGGGTCTTACCTCTCTGCTGAGGTGTAATTGGTGAATTCTACAGCCCCAGCTGACTGGGCAAACAACACTTGGAGGGAGGGGTCTTATTCCTCTGCAGAAGGTACAAGCAGCAAATTCTGAGCCCTCAACAACAGCGATAATCTTAATATTAGTTGTTTTATTAAAATTAGTATATTGGGACTAATGTTGTTTTACGCCATACCTATGAACAATAATGGGTATGTCCCATTCCTTGTAAAGACGTTGGACACTATACTGAGCGGGGGTTAGTAAGCTGATTAAATAGTACACCACTAGCAGTGGTTTACCTTCTTCATGCTGCTGGGGAGTATTGTATTTTGTTAATGTTATAAAGATTTCCATTTCATTTTCAACCTCCATTTTGGTTATTTCTCATTCTGTAACTTTTTGTTAGGTTACAACATATATTGAATTTTAATTATTAGATGAAGTATTGTCAACCAATATTACTTTTTGGCTCATATTTCTTTCATCTTAATTTTAGTTGCTTTATTTAAACTAGTAGTATTATCAGTAATATTATCTTGAATCTTTACATGAAGTATTTTGCCCAGTCAGCTGGGGCTGTAGAATACACTGACTGCTTCTCCTGGTAGCACCTGATAAGGGTCCTATCTATGGGTTAAATAGAACTAAATCGTGCTTCCTTCACTATACTGTTTTTGCATTTAAACTGCGTATTTATGCTAAACTGAATTGTTTAGAATAGAACTGTTTTGATATTTAAACTATGTGCTTATGCTAAACTGAATTGCTCAAAATAGAACTGTTTTGACATCTAAACTGTGAACTTATGCTAAACTGAACTATCTGAAATAAAACTGTTTTGACATTTAACTCTGTGTATTGCCCAGTCAGCTGGGGCTATATAATACACCAACTGCACCTCTGCAGAGGAGTAAGACTCCCCCAACCAGTGTCCTGGATATGACACTAAATAATCTGATGGTGGGGTTCCTGTAATGCTGGAGCTTTGGGGAATGCAGAGTACCCCTTTAATGGCATTGCTCCCAGGTCTACTCTGGCGTGGCGTGGTAGCACTTGATAGGCTCCTATCTATGGGTTAAATAGAACTAACAGCATACTTATGCTGAACTGAATTGTTTGAGTAAACAGAATAGCTTGAAATAGAAATGTTTTAAACTGATTTGTTTAATATAGAAATGTTTTGACATTTAACTGTGTGCAAACAAAACCTGTACTTATACTAAACTGAATTATCTGAATTAGAACTGTTTGACAAAAAAATAAACTGTGTACTTACATTCAAATTGCGTGCTTATGCTAAACTGAATTATTTGAAATGAAACTGTTTTTTGACTCTGAAACTGTACTTACATTAAACTGAATTGTTTAATGTAGAACTGTTTTGAGATTTAACTGTGTGTAAACAAAATCTGTACTTATACTTAGCTGAATTAGAACTGCTTGACTAAACTGAATAGCTGGAAATAGAAATGTTTTTTGACAATTAAACTGTATTTACGCTAAACTGAATTGTTTGAAATAGAACTATTTTCATGAAAATGGATTTGGTGTTAAATAACCTACAAAGGTTGATGTGCCATAAAAACCCAAACAATCAAATCAAACATACATGAAGTTTTGTAAGACATTATTAGTTTAAGAGCAGTATGTCTTTCATATTAATGTTAGTTGCTTTTTTTACTCTAGTCATATTAATAGTGAGATTATCTTTTTTTATTATCATTGGATGAAGTGCTGTCAAATATTATTAATTTTTCCATCTTAATCTTAGTTGCTTTATTCAAACTAATAGTTTATTATTATCCTTATTAATAATAATAATAATGATATCATCATTTTTTCTTAAAGATTTGTAGAATATATCTTGAATTATCCTTATCAGACAAAACATTGTCAATCATAATTGATTTTTAACAAGTATTTTTCATACCTTAAATTCAATTGCTTTATTTGCATGAATAGAGATATTCAAAATGGTTGGCAGTATTCTGGACAGACACCATATATCAACTTAACAAATGTATAGATAACAAATCAACAGGACTTTATTAGATATATGAATTGGTGGTAGTAGGAAGTCTATATTGTAGATAGCAAATAATTTTTACAAAACTTAATTTTAAAAATTGGGCAGGGAGCCAAAATTCTGTATAGCATATTGGATAACTGTTTTTATATCTAAAATAAAAATTATTTGGGATCATGTGAAATAATTTAGGAGGGAACAAAAGATCATGAGATCTGTTAGAACTAAAAATAGGATTGGATTCTTTGGTATTGTTAACTTGTGTCTGATGGTAAAATATTTAGAAAGTTGTTTACATTTAGAGACAATCCCATTTTACCATGTGAAATTCTATGGCTGCATGAGTATGTATTTGTCTAACTGTAAAATCATGGGACTTTATTCACATACTCACACACACATTATTCATATGTATATAGATTTTTCATATACACACACAAACACATGGAGTTATTTACTAATCTTAGCTAAACTATCTGCGAGATGAGCTGGTTAACCATTGCATACACATACAAAGAGATATGAATACTCACACATACATATTCAGGGTATTTAAAAAATTTGATAGAATTTGAGATGTGCTGGGTGTTTCAGAAAAATCAATATTATTTTGTAATCTAGTAGCTTAACTAATTCTTGTTCGAATCATCTCAAATTCTAACATCATGTGTGGAAACCGCTCAAAATTCTGTGTTTAATGTATAAATACTTTTTCTTTTCCAGCAAATGACATTACTATACCTTTAGTAGCACCCTTCCCTACACCTTGGAGTAGTAGCTATCGAAAAAAAAGCCTTCGGGTCACCTTCAACTATGGTCGCCAACTTATAAATAGTTTTAAAATTTTGCATGTAGGTGTGTACTTAGACTCACCCACACACACACACACACACAAACATATCTATATTCATATGTATGTTGAATCAGTATATAAAATTATATACACACTTTTCTGTACAAATCCTCGTGTTTTTAATCATCATATCCTGTTGTTTTGTTTCATGTTGAGTTTTAATCTTTTATCCTTTGATTGGATAAATCTTTTCCGTTCCACAAAGAGTTCTGGAGATAAAGCCTTGTTTTTTTTTCCCAGCTGAGTCACAATTACAATATCTTATTTTTTCCATCTGACTAGCCAAAATTATTGACCATAAAATAGGGAAAAACATGTACTTATATATAAAAGCATGATCTGACTTGGCATATGATTTTTCCTCTTTCTTTAACCCTTGAAAAAAAAAAAAAAATCATTTTCCATTTTATCATCCCCCCACGTGTGTGTGTTTGGTTTGTTGCTTAATGGCATATCAATCTTTTTGAGTTATTTAATGCTAAATCTACCTTTCTAGAATGACAATCAGGGTACTATTTAATCCATAGCTAGGAGGATAAGAGGGATCATACCTTTCCTATGGGTATTTGTTCAAAAGTGAATGTAATAGCGCGACTGGAGTTCGAACTCGCTCACGATTCTGTAGTACAGCACTTTAACCATAACACCGAGGACACTTCTGTGTGTGTGTGTGTGTGTGTGTGTGTGTGTGTGTGTGTGTGTGTATATATATATATATATTTTCTAGAATAACTTTAGGTACAGCATACATTGTGAATTTCAAAAAAGGACCCTTTTTTGGTCACATCTCATCAAAGAAACTCCATATCAGCAAACAATAAATCAAGGTAGTTGACAACAAAGGACCTGAAAAAAAAAATTTTTAAATGAAAAAAAAATATGTGACTAGAAAGATTGGTACAGTTTTTTTTTTTATAAGTCAAATTTGGCTGCAGTATAATTGGTAGGGTTGAATTTGGTTATATTGCAACCAAACCTTAAAAAAACTTTTTAAAAAAAACTTACTAATCCCTCCAGATAAATGTCTTTTTTGTTTTCTTTTTTCCCCACTTTAGGATTTTTCTTTTTATTTTCTTTGTTGTCAACTACCTTGATTTATTCCTCACAATTGCTTGCTGTCATGGAGTTTTGCTCATGCAATGTGACCAAAAAAAAGGGTCCATTTTTTAGAATTCACAATGTATGCTCTAGTTAAAGCTATTCTAAAATTTTGCACATACCAGAGCATTACATATATATATATATATAGTCATCCACAGACTGATCTGTTTTGTTCTATCAGAACTCATCAGTGTGGCTAGACATTAGCTTGCCGTAGCTGGGATCGAAACGCGGTTGACTTAAATGCTAAGCCAAGCTTCTAACCATTCAGCCACGAGGAGCCATTAGCTGCAAAGTAAATTTTAAACGGTTATGAATCACACTTACTATTGTTTACATACATCCGTTCAATGGCTACCGATACCTCAATTCATATATGAAGAGGCTTGCAATAAATGCTAATGGCAACACGATTACTTCTTCGCCAGAGAACTCAACCGTACGGGGGTAGGGAAGTATAAGTGTGCTAATTCCATTAATTTTGACAGCTGTAGTAATATATATATATATATATATATATATATATATATATATATATATATATATATATATATATATATATATTACTACAGCTATCAAAATTAATGGAATTAGCACACTTATAATTCCATTAATTTTGACAGCTGTAGTAATATATATATATATATATATATATATATATATATATATATATTACTACAGCTATCAAAATTAATGGAATTAGCACACTTATAAGATGTTCATCTTGGTTTTTTTAAATTTTCAATTTAATGTTTTTCATCTTATCTGTTATTAGGTACGTAATGACTGACACTTCTTTGCAGAAGGCAGCCATCTCCTCAATTCCGCAAAAACCACACATGGGAGTGCATACAGATATTCAGGGCAAATTCATCTTTGCAAGCCCTGTTGCATAAGTGAAAAACAAAAATAACTGTCTTTGCCATTGGTATTAACTCCGTGCACTCTCTTATGGCTTCTCAGACCAGCTGTAGACCCTCATATTTTGTCACATAAAGGATCTGTGTAAAATGAGCATGAGATTTTTGCTGTCATGATATCTCATATGATTAGCAAGTCCAGAATTGAACAAACAGACCCTTCTGCTGATGTTCCCGATATATATATATATATATATATATATATATATATATATATATATGGGGGTATTATTCGGTCCAGAGGAGGTAACTCTTTAACTCTCTTCCTCCACCCCCACGTGTCTATTCTGTTTTATTTATCCATTAGATCTGAAGAAGTCCTGTTATATTTTTCTTCATGTTTTTGGTTCACACCAGAAACGAAAAACAGGATGGAAATAAATTTATAATCCTAAATAACCGGTCTTTGGTTTTTTCTTTAAAGATATATATATTTTGATTAGAAATTCCGATTTATTTCCCTTTGTTACTGAAGGATAAAAGGGAAACTGATTTTTGCAAAAATATCTTAGATTGAATCTTCATTAGATGATTCTTTTAAAGCTGAGAATTACTATATCATCCCCAACATTTCTTTAAATAAACTGTTGAATATTTTGTGTAAGATCATGAATTATGTCATAAAATTTGATATTTTTGTAAAAATTTTGAAACCTTGTGACACTATGAAGGGGGTGTGCCAAGTAGACGATCCCTTTGTCTGTTTTGGCGCGAAACCAGACAAAGGCTTTGGACTCGAGATCTCGGATGCGACTGGAAGTAGGCAAGGGAACGCCAGTCAGGAGTTGGAGAAAGGAATCCAGAGAAGGCAGTTGGTGACAGGCGACGGAGAGGGGCAGTTAGGAGTCGACACCGGACATCAGAAGAGACCAGTCGGCATGAGATAGGGTCCAGCAGCAGTGAGGGAAGACCAGACAAGATGAGTCAGCACTCTTTGTGCTCTGTAGAATTTTCGCTAGAAATACACGCTAGCATTAGTCTACAGGGAATGCAGTGTCACAACTTAACCTTCTTGCACTTGAGTTAACCCAAGCCCTTATTGTTCGTTTGTTCTTTCCTCCCACTCCCTTGATTGTATTTCTTGTAGCCTGGAAGAAATGTATGATACCCCTATCGGAACCACTAGATGATTCACCGGCCGAGATTAAAATGGTTTAAAGAAGTTGATGTAACAGGGGGCCAAGGGGGTATCGTTACAACCTTTCTGATTGTTAGAAAGGTGATAAATCATGTTTTTATGTTCCACAAAAGAACCCGACATATATATGTCTTTTATTATATATTTGGATGGCTACATACTAAAGCCACAAAAAAATTAACTTCACGTTTGAATATATATTTTCTGCTACCTTCATATATATATATATATATATATATATATATATATATATATATATACACACACTAGGATCATTGAATAAGTTTCCAGACTTTTTTCGTATGGGCACTTTTATTGATAGTACACACATGAAACTCTAGTCCCCTTCGAAGTAATCTCCTCTGGCTGCAATGCACTTGTTGTACCATTCCAACAACCTCTGGAAGACCTCATGGAAGTCCTTTTGTGTGAGCATGTCAATGACTTTCATCACAGCCTCTTTCATCTCCCCAATTCTCTCATAACGACAACCTCTAAGTTTTTCCTTAAGCTTAGGGATTAACCAAAAGTCACAGGGAGCAAGGTCTGGACTATAGGGATGGTGAGGAACTGTCTTGATGCCCATCTTGGTCAAATAGTCTGTGACAAGGATGGAGTTGTGGAGTGGTGCATTATCCTGGTGGAAATGCCACTGACCTGATTTGAAGAGTGCTGGCCTCTTCCCTAGGAATCTCTTCTTGAACTCCCTTAAAACCTCAACATAGTAACCTTAACCGTTAGGCCAATCAACTCTGGTGTATTGACTTCCTTACTCCTCCCACACCTCTCATCATCCCTCACAGATTCCCTGCCTTCCTTGAATCTCTTATGCCACTCAAAAACTGATGCTCGAAAAGCAGTCTGAGGCATTCCATACGTTTCTGTGGCATTTTTTCCAAGTTTAAAACAGAATTTTATTGCATATTGTTCTTCTAATGAGTCTAGGTTGCATTTTTGAAATTCACCAGCTGTGACAATCAGACTTTAGTAGGGTGTATTCCAATTCCTGCTGTAGCTGTTCATTTAAAGCTGAAATCATAAGATGTATAGCAATAACAGTGAATTTTCAAGAGTCTTCGACAATTTTAAATGCCTGTAAAAAATAAAAGTCTGGAAGCTTATTGAAGGCATTACATTATATATATATATATAAAAACACACATACACTTATGCAAACACAAATATCTATATTGTAATGCACTCATTTTGTAGCTATTTATAATAAAAGTTCCACACAAACAGCTTCTTCCCAAGAACCGCTGGAAGAAGTCCTTATGGTGTAGTAATTAACATGCTGGATTGTGACATTATTTTTTTAAATTTTAGAGCTGGGGTACATTGAAACAGGTCCAAAAGGTTAATGCAATGTGGACTTAATGTGTGAGGTTGAGATACAACTTAAGTATATTTGGGGGACTTGAGTTGCTCTCAGCATTAAAAGGGTTCAAATTTCAGTGAAGATACATGAACAGCAGAGTAATTTGCATAATAAAGTTATGAAAAAACAAAAAAACTTATTACTTCTAAAATTTTATTAACAGTTGTTTTTAGAAGCATCAGTGAATAAAAAGTTCTTTAATCAATACATTTGTGTGATATACCCCTCAACACTAATAATTCATTGTAGTATTGTACCACACCGAAACTATACTGCATAGTTCGGAATGAGCTGCTGCAGGCATTGGCCTTCATGTCAATGCACACAAAACGGAATATATGTACTATAATCAAACAGGCGACATCACCACACTAGACAGAACCCCTCTGAAACTAGTAGACAAATTCACCTACCTAGGTAGCAGCATCTCATCAACCGAAAAGGACATCGACATGCAGCTAACGAAGGCATGGACAGCTATCGATAGGCTATCGATCATAAAGAAATCAGACCTGACTGATAAAATGAAACACAGTTTCCTCCAGGCAGAAGTTGTATCGATACTGCTGTATGGATGCACTACTTGGACGCTAACTAAACGGCTGGAGAAGAAGCTAGATGGCAATTACACAAGAATGCTGTGAGCAATATTGAACAAGTCCTGGCGGTAACACCCCACAAGGCACCAACTATACGGCCACCTACCTCCCATCACGAAAACTATCCAAGTTAGACGAACCAGACATGCAGGACACTGCTGGAGAAGCAGGGACGAGCTCATAAGTGATTTACTCCTATGGACCCCCACATATAGCCGAGCAAAAGCAGGATGACCAGCTCGAACATACATACAGTAGCTATGTGAGGATACGGGATGTAGCCCTGAAGACCTACCAGAGGCGATGAACGACAGGGAGAAGTGGTGGAAGAGGGTCAGGGATATCCATGCTAGCGGCACGACATGATGATGATGATGATGATGATGATTGTAATTGTGGAACTTTAATAATGTTTTTTTCCTTTGCAAAGGATTTTTATATTATGGTTAAATGTGCATTCCAGTTATTAAAGTTGTTGCCAGATGTGTCACAAGAAAAGGTTGGTTTGGTTTCTCTGTTTAATGACATATCAACCTTCATGGGTTATTTAATGCTAAAGCCATCCTTGTAGAAGAACACTAGTGGTACTATTGTACCATAGGCAGATACGGATAAGTGAAACATACATATACATAGAACATAGGAATCTCGAAACACGAAAAACACTAACGACTTCTTAGTTCAGGTACAAAACTTTTTATTACCTTTGAGTTTCGACATAAGGAGAGAGATACACATTCTTTCTATTCTGGCTTTTTCATCTGCCCCCCACCCCATCTCGTGCGACACCTGCCCAAAGTCTCGGCGAGCAAGCGAAAGTCACCTTTCTTCTTCAGACAGCAAAACTCAACTAACTGACCTTTTCAAAATCCCCCAAATCCTCCGCACACACTTCCAGTGCATGACATCATTCCCATCCACTGGTCAACTTATCCAGTGCATGACGTCATTCACATCCACTGGTTAACCTATCGGATTTTTATTTTGACATCTATGAACGACACATCTCCCCCCACTGCACGCGCACGTTAACACCTGCACTCAAGTTTGCACCTAACTAACCTATGTGCTTAGCCGAAAGGTTCTCAGCCTAACTAAACCTAAAGGCATAAAACGAAATCCCTTAGCCATTATATTACACTACATGGATGTGCCCGTGGTGTAATTGTTATCGTCGTAGGAAATGAACACGGCGAAACGAGTTCAAATTCTGGACGAGACTGATTGCATTTCACATAGCACTAATACCCTTGGGAAAGGTATGAATCCAATTATTCTCCCTCCAGCTATGGGTAAATAGTAGGACAGACTAGGTTCTTCAGCCTTGGTTAGGCAACTAGTCTAGGAGAAAGAAAACTCTGAATTCAAACCTGTTAAACTCCGCTTAAAAATTGACCTTGTGTCACATCCTGCCCGAGCGGAGGGGTTGGTAAATAGGATATTACACTATTTAATCCATAGCTGGGAGGATAAGAGGGTTTGTACTTTTCCCAAGGGTATTTGTTGAAAAGTAAACACAATAGCATAACTGGAGCTTGAACTTGCTTACTACGATGTCACAGTCCAGTATGTTAACTACAACACCATGGAATCTCTCCTACACACATGCAAAAAAAAAAAAAAATTAAAAAAAATAACGGTTAAAAGCTTCAGTGTTGATACTTTTATCGCTTAGAATATTCAGACTATTGTCTCCATCTTTATTGCTATATTCACATTTCGGCCGATGCATATATGAACAACTATAAAGATGAAGAGATAATAATCTGAATATTTTAAGTGATCAAAATTATCAAGCTTCATCTCAGAAATTTAGAAAAATTGATATTTTTTGATCACAGAAAGAAGCAAAGGCAGCACAGTTTTAATGAAAGAAAATTATTTCTTTTGCATTTTTTTTTTTTTTTTTTTTTTTTTTTTTTTTTTAAAATAGTTTAATTGTGTTTTCATTAACATGCTGATCATATTGATTGATACAAAAATATATCTGAAAGATTTTGTTCATTTTAGAATTATTTTAAAAATAGGGGTTCTCTCCTCTTTGGGTTGTTACTGAGAAATTTTCCTATACATTGTTATTGTTTAAGTTGCCCCCTATTTCATGTGCATTTTCACCTAAATCCTTTAGGTTGCTTTGGTTTTATGGCATATCAACCCTTGATGGTTATTTAATGCCAAACCTTGTTTATACATATATCATCTGTAAATGAGTAGTTTGTCGGTAATATTTTTAAACAAGACAGAGCTCATTTGTTTGCACACAGTTAAATGGTTTCAAGTAATTCTATATAACAGTGATAGTTCTATTTGACTCATTGATGAGACCCAAACAGGCACTATAACTCTGGGTCAAAGTGGACCTGGGAGTAATGGCACTGAAGGTGTACTCCACATTCGCCAAAGCTCCAGAACTGGAGCCTCACTATCGGATGGAGTTTGATATCATACCCAGGACACTAGATCCTTTAGTCAAAATAAATTAGTGTATTGCTGTGGGACTGATAAATATGTCAATCTCACAAACATTTATGAAAAAGAAGGAGTGATGTGACACAGGCTAGGCAAGGATGATAACGGCGAGAGGATAAGGTTAAAAATGCAAAGTTTGATTTTGGCAAATGATACACGAAGGACTTTATATAAGTCCATGTTGTGTCAAAAGTGTAGGCTTGGGTGTCTAATAGTTCGTGGTAACAGTGAGCCTAGAGGATCTGGAACAAGTCCTGATGTTCTGGGCAGGTCGTAGGTGTAGCTGTGCGGCCAGGTACTGGTAAAAAGTGTATCGGACATGTTGGGTCGTCAAACAAGATGATTGATGTCTTAGCTGTTGAGTTAGCAGTTAATCGGGGGTGTGGTGGATGTTGGCTTTGAAGAGTTGATGATAGTCTGAGCAATGTTGCTTGCTCATGGACTGGTCCTTTGTTCTAAGTGTCCGTTGTGTCGAGCTGTCAGCTACTTCGTCATTGTGGTGTTGATGAGATAAGACCTTCCAAAGTTCTTAAAAGGACTGAAGAATGAAAGTAAGACTTAAGACTGGAAAAGACTTGAGTATAGTCTTGAAAATAGATTGTAAAATAGAAAAAGGCTGGACGACAGCTGGCAGGTGAAAAGGCTGGACCTATAAGTATCTGCTGCTAATGGCCGGGAAGAGGTGTCTGGTAGGAGTTTGCTGGAACCAGTAAAAGGAACTTGGATGACCCCCTTTGCCTTGTGCCAAAGTGGGGCTGCCTTCTGAAGTTAGCCTTCAGTGGCTGCTAGTTTTATAGCAGAAATGAGTAGCATATTTGCCGAGTTCACGTGTGTCCGATGTTGATTAGAAAACTTCTCTTTAGTCATGTGTGATAATGAACCAAGTTAATACACTATTAAAAAAATACTTTTGAGACAGATTATGGAATTAATTTGTCTCAAAAATAGTCTGAGTTGGTAAAGAAAATTTCTACTCACTAATGAATTTGGCAATGGTGCCTTATTGACATAAGACATTGGAGAAAAATTCTGTTTATTGACGACATAGATGATGCATTTTTTCGAAACAAAGATTCCTGATGTGAGTAGCTGATAGGCTATGATTGTATAATATCACAGAAATTTCAAAAGAATTTTTTTAAATTCACAAATCAGTTCTTATAAACTGATTTTTTTTTCTCTCATAAGAATCAATAATGTACGAGATGACCCATGAACCTGTTGGGTTCTCATTGTAACAGCTGTCCATGATGATACTGATGCTTCTATTTAAAAAGGAGTAAAAGATTCTAATCAGTATTTCATAGTAAACAGATGTCCATAATAATATTGCTGCTTTTATTTAGGAAAGAGAGAAGAATTCTAATCCTTTAATAATTAACGGATGTCCATGATGATATTGATGCTTCTATTCAGGAAGGAGTAAAGAATTCTAATAAGCATTTCATCCTTCTCTCTGTTATACTAAGAATTTGGATGATTAAAAACAATGATGTTCAACACAAATGAAGACACCCTCCCCTCAACTAAATTATCATTCAGCTGAAAACTACATTTTATATATATATATATATATATATATATATATATATATATATAAACAAACATAATGAGAATTTCAGTAAAGTGATATTTTACAAAATGTCATAAAATATTTACAACTAATTTTTTTTTAAACTAATCAAACCATCATCCTAGAACTAAAATATTATATATTATACAAAATAAATAAGGATTTCTCAAACTGGAATGAAAGGGTCATGTTTTTTTTGTAATGTCTGTAATAAACTGAAGCATAGCTGAATGTTTTTGGCAACAAACTACCCCTTTTTATAAAATTAGAAAAATCTGAATTAGCTTTTTTTGTTTTATAAGAAGTAATTGTGAGTTGCCACAACAAAAATGTTCAGCTAAGCTCTTCTTTCTGGGTGAAGCTAAGCAACTCTTAATGACTCTTGTAATAAATTTCTTATTGTAGTATGGCTAAAAGATTATTGATTTTATAAAGTATGACAAAAATAGTCTCAGTATTTATAGAATTTTTATGCTTGTATACAACAGTTCCTTTTCTTAGGCTGGTTGCCTAACCAATATTTGTTTTATTGGACACACTCTTAACAAAAGTGTTTTTAATGTCTTGTTCACACCAAAAGTTAAAATTTTATATAATAAATTGGTAGGGAGGTACTTAATACTGTAAATAATACCTAATAATAACCATTTTGATTGTATAATGTTTCACAAGAAATAATGAAATACTGGTATCTTTTGTTTAGAAGGAGATTAACTTTACAAGAAAAATAGGAAGAAGAGTAATTATTTTTATATGACACTGGATAAAAAATGTAAGTAGCCAGTGACATATTAAATCAACTCCAACCACAGTCATTTAACTAAGAACACACTCTTACCATTCTAAAAACCATTAACAATATTCTAAAAACCATCAACATTTTAAGGAATATGTTTGTAATTAATGCAAGTAAATGTGAGTAAATTTCTGAATTTTTTTCTTGATTCTTAGAAACTAGAAATATTAATTTTATTGAACACATTCTCAACAAATGTGTTTTTAATTTTTCAGAAATGCAGAGCTCCAGTGAATACAGCAATCCAGTGAACTAGCAGATCCCTAGAGAACCTTTTTGGCTTATTTGAGGGTATATATTTACCAAACCTCTCCACCATGGGTAGGATGTGACATAAGGTCAATTTTTAAACACAGTACTGCTAGTTTAAATTCAAAGTTTTCCTTCTCTTAGGCTGGTTGCCTTTTTCTTAAATGTGTTTTGGACACGTCTAGATTCACACAGTCAACTTCAAGCAAATCTGAAGATAAATTAATACCTCCTAGCTTATAAATGCAACAGATGTTAATCATTAAAATCTAAAAGTACAATATGGCACGTGAAAGAAAGCTACCAATGTGAAAGATTTGTCAAGAGCTTTTTGGATAGTTAATAAAGTAGTTGTTTATCATATAAATTGCAACATGTTAGTGATACAGAGTGCAGCAGAAATATTTCGCATTCTTTTTTTTCCCAGCTATAATCAGTTATGATCATGGTTTGTATTAGTGCATGCTATGCATTTGCTGTGAAATGTTTTTTTAGGAACTGGTGAATCTGTAATTGTTACACACACAGCTTTTGTACTCATTTCCTAATATGTTGGAATAATGCTACCCTAGACTGAATTTTCTATCAAGAACAGCATCATTCCAGTGTAACATGAAATGAGCACAAAAAGCTCTCTGTGTAGCAATTACAAATTAACCAGTATTAAAAATTGTTTCACCAGCAAATGCACAGTGTTCACCAGTTCAAGATGTGACCATATCATTCTGACATAACATGAAATGAGCACAAAAAGCTCTCTGTGTAGCAATTACAAATTCACCAGTATTAAATAAATGTTTCAACAATAAATACATGGTATGCACGGTCCCAAGCCATGGTATCTGGGGGGATGGGAATGGTAAGACAATGCCAAACAGTTAAATAGAACTACTATTACTACTTGCCTAAGTTTATTTACACACACATGACAGTTTTAAAATGTGGGAGGTATTTCTGTTGCACCCTGTATTACTAACATTTTGCAATTTATATTGTAAAACAATACTTTAGTAACTATCGAAAAAAGCTCTTGACAAATCTTTCACAGTTAACAGATTTGCCAATCTTAAAAAAAATGTTTCAACGGTAAATGCAGGATGTGCACTGAACCAAGCATGTTCATAAATGACATTCGCTAGATGGAGCTCCTAATACCACTTGCCCCACATAGGTGACAGTTTAAAAATGTAGGAGGTATTTTTGTCATAACCTGTATTTGAATTTTTAAAATGAAACCTTGTTAATATTATCAATGGTTGAAGAGAGTTTTTTGTTAGACCTTTACAGAATGCCAAACAATTTAACAGAGTTATCAAATTTGATAAGTACAATGTTACCAACCACTGTTATGTGCAAATCTGTGACATAAAGTCAATTTTTAAGTGAGTATTGCTTGTTTGATTTCAGATTTTCCTTCTCCTAGACTGGTTGCTTTAGCAAGACTACTATTTACATATAATCATCAGAGGAAATGGATTCATGCCTTTTCCAAGAGAATTACCGCAAAGTGAACTGCAAACAGAATGCCAAACAATTTGGTGTAAAGATAGCAAATTTAATATGTACAATGTTCCCCAACCCTTCTGTCATGTGCAAATCTGTGAGTCAAGGTCAATTTTTCAGAGGAGTACAGCTGGTTTGAATTCAAATTTTTCTTTTCTTAGACTAGTTGCTTTAACAAGGTGACTATTTACATATAGTTGGACAGGAAAAGAAATGGATTGATGCCATTCCCAAGAGCATTACCAAAAAGTGAAATGCAAACAGCTCTATTCAGGATTTAAACCCTGGATGCAATTCTATTTCATACAATTACCTTAAGTGCCCCCATTGAGGCAACACCAAGAAAATGTTGACTCACACTACAAAAGCTGATAAGGTCGTACTTTTGTTTTTTTCAGAACTGGTGTATTTTCAGCAGAGTTTGTCTCTCTAAAGGAAGTAGACCTATTATAGACATTACAATTTTCCTTGGATTTAGCAGAACTTGAAACTGAAGACTGTATAATAGAAGAGGACTGTAAAGACTGGTTTGATAAAAAAACAGATAAATGGTCTGTGTCCCATTTGAAGAAATTACATGCCGTGACTGATCTGTTCTTGGAGTTTATGTTACCCCCCTTTAGACCACAAGTAAAAAATTTCCTTCCCATATTTGCCCCTGGCGTATGACTAAGAGAAAGTTTAGCACGACGACCACAATGGCATAAGGGTGGGGTCGATTTCATTTTAGAAAGTTTACAACTCGGATACTTTAATTCAGTGGTACAGCTGGTTTTTGTAGGTGGTATAGATTTGGGTGTAATTAATGTATTAGAGATATCTTTGATGGCTAAAGGTGTTGAAGTAATTTTGCCATGATTGGCCGTCTTATGTACATTAGTTTTACCTTTTGCAAATGAGATATCTTTTTTAGAGACCTGGTCATTTTTTGTGTTGCTGTTTTCACTGTCAGGATAAACAGTAAAGTTTTTCTTTACTTGAATCTGATTTGATTGTGGTTGATGTGGAACGCGAGTTGAAGGAGTACTAATCAATGTTGATTTGGAGGGAATGGGTATTGACTGGTCATTCATACTTTCATATTTAAAATCTGAACATTTTGGTACAAAAGAATCTTTAAATTTTAAAGAGGTTTGTGGTATTTTAAAATTTTGATGAACCTTTGATTGCAAGGGGCTTTCAGATCCTGTCGGCAAAGAGTTTTTGTTCAAAGTTGCATTTTTGTTTGAAGAATTTGTTTTCTTTCCAATATTTGTATTTTGTCCCTGGACAGATATGGGTGTTTTAAAGCCCTTATTTGTTCCAAAGTTTCTGTTGTTGATCTCAGCATCATTTTGAAATGTCGGCATTTCTTTAACTATCAAATACTTTTCTGGTGGCTTATCAAGGCTAACAGATTTGGGGACCTGAAAATGAATAAAAGAAGAAATGATTAAGAACAAGAGAACTCTTCCATCATTGAGAAAATTATTACATGATTAATTACACAATAATTGAATTTTATCAATTAGTTGAAAACCTGTCCTACAGACAAGTTTTGAAATTACACTAGATGATAAAATTATCATTAAGTTTCAAATTGTACTGAAAATTGCTTTATTTTTTAAGTGTCTTGTGCTAATAAAAACCTAGCTATGGTATACCATTTTTGTTAGGTTACAATTCACTGTTTCACACTTGTCCTGTAAGTTGTGTTACATGGCTACGATTAACGCCACGTGCGAAATAGACATATAATGTTCATAATGATAGAACACAGGAACCTCGAAATTACAAAAAACACGTAACGACTTCTTGTTCGGGTACGAAACCTTTTTATTAACTTTGAGTTAAAGGTTTCAACATAAGGAGGAGAGACACAATCTTCTATGCTGTCTAATTCATTTGGCCCCCATCTCGAGTGGCCCCCATAGGGCGCAAGTTTGCTTTGCATCTGCGAGGTCTAAAAGTCGATCCTCCTTGTTTGGCGTCTAGTATTCAACTCTCTTTCTTTCAATTCTCCACAAACCTCTGCACACTTCTGGTGCGTGACGTCACTCACACTCCGTCACCCGTTTTGTCTCGGACTATTGTGACATCTGATTGACACCTGCGCACGCCTGTGTTAACACCTGCCTCAATGTTGTACCTAACAAACCCATGTGCTAAGCCGAAAGGTTCGCAGCCTAACTAAACTCAAAGGCATGAACCGAAATCCCTTGGCCATTACGTTACAGTTGGTGTCTTGAGCAAGAATATTCTGGTGGAGCTCAACCCTCTTCAGGTCTACAGGTTTGAATTCAGAGTTTTCTGTCTCCAAGACCAGATTCCATATCAAAATTAAAGAGCTTAGTCTACCCTACTATTTACCTCTAGCTGGAGAGTATTAGTGCTACATAAAATGCAAACGGCCACATTTAGGTTGGTTGGTTAGTAGGGTTTTTGATTTGGTTTGATTTTATGGCATATCAACCATTCTAAGTTATTTAACGCCAAATCATTTTTATACATATGGTGTAATGGTTATCGCCATAGGAAATGGACACGGCGACACAAGTTCAAATCCTGGACGAGACTGATTGCATTTCACATAGCACTAATACCCTTGGGAAAGGTATGAATCCAATTATTCTCCCTCCAGCTATGTGTAAATAGTAGGGCAGACAAGGTTCAGCAGCCTTGGTGAGGCAACTAATCTAGAAGGAAAACTCTGAATTCAAACCTGTTAAATTCCACTTAAAAAATTGACCTTGTGTCATATCCTGCCCGAGCGGAGGGGTTGGTAAATATTATATTAAATATATGATTTCTAAACACATTTTGTAGATAACATTTTTAAACAAGCCTGGGCTCATTTTTTTTTTTTTTTGGCACAGTTAAATGATTTCACTTATTTCTTTCTAATATGAATAATTCTATTTACTATTAATCATTTGTTTGCACACAGTTAAATGTTTTCAAGTATAGCTATTTAACACAAACAATTCAATTAAACATCAGTCATTTGTTTACACACAGTTAAATGATCAAACAATTCAGTTTAGCATGTCAACAAAATTAAATGGTTCCAAGTATTGCTATATACCACTAACAATTCAATTAAACATCAGTTATTTGTTTACACACAATTAAAGGATTAAACAGTTCTATTTCAAGCAATTCAGTTTAGCTTAAGTCATTTGTTTGCACTCAGTTTAAATGTCAAAGTACAGTTTAAATATCTAACAGTTCTATTTGACCCATAGGTAGAACCCTATCAGGTGCTACCACTCCAAGCCAGTAGGGTTTTATGGCATATCAACCCTTGTAGGCTATGTAATGCCAAATCCTCTAAATACATGTGTTTTGTAAACACGTAGTTTGTAGAAAACATTTTTAAACAAGCCAGAGCTCATTTGTTTGCACACAGTTAAATGGTCATAAATTTGATTTTTAAGTGAATAGTTTGTAAATAATCTTATTTTAAATGAGTCAGAGATTATTTCTTTGCACACAGATATTTCTATTATGTGCACACAGTTAAATGGTTCCAAGTATTCTAATACAAACAGTGCTATTTAGTATTAATCATCTGTTTGCACGCAGTTAATGGTTTCAAATATTGCTATCTAATATGAAGAGTTTTATTTCCACACAGTTAAATGATTTGAAGCATCACCATATAATACTAACAATTCAGTTTAAGCACACAGTTAAAAAGTTTCAAGTATTGCTAATCAACACTAATAATTCTATTCACCATTACTCATTCTTTAGAACACAGTTAAATTTTTCCAAGTATTGCAATGTATTACTAACAATTCAATTAAACATCAGTCATTTGTTTACACACAGTTAAATGATTAAACAGTTCTATTTCTTACAATTCAATTTAGCATAAGTCATTTGTGTGCACACAGTTTAAATGTCAAACAGTTCTATTTGACTTATAGATAGGACCCTATCAGGTGCTACCACTCTGAGACAGAGGGGACCTGGGAGCAATGGCAATGAAGAGGTACTCCACATTCGACAAAGCTACAAGACTGGAGCCTCACGATCAGATGGTTTAATGTAATATCCAGGATACTCGTTGGCAGGGTTTTACTCCTCGGTAGAGATGCAGCCTGTGTATTAAACAGCCCCTGCCAAATGGGCAGCCACATTTAGGTTTAAACTTGGGTAGTCAAGTCTACTTCCCAAAATGATAACTGTTATGCCACAGTTACCTTCAGTTATGTTTACACACACAAGTGTGTGTGTGTGTGTGTGTGTGTATATATATATATATATATATAATAATGATAATAAATAAATATATGTTATATATATATTTAATTCATGGAAAATATTTTCCTGCAACCTAAGGTTTCTTGAAGTTTATAACAACATTCGTCAGGCAGTTAAAAAGATGGAATGAAATTGAAAATCGAAAATACGACAAAAATACAGACAAAATCGAAAATTGTGTATACACATTCGCTACCCATTTCCGTTATAAACAACGCTTTATGTTCCTGGCCTGACTTAACTTAAAAACACGCATCCACACGCACACACACCCTTACCCATATATACACACATACTTACAACCACACATAAACGAGATCTTAATGGCTTTTTGTCTGCTTTTTGCCGTATTTTCAATTTTGTCTGTATTTTTGTCGCCTTTTCAATTTTCAATTTCATTCCATCTTTTTAACTGCCTGACGAATGTTGTTATAAACTTCAAGAAACCTTAGGTTGCAGGAAAATATTTTCCATGAATTATATATATAATATATATTTATTTATTATCATTATTATTATAATAGCTCTATCATAGATATTGAGCACTTGGTTCAACAAATAACCACATAGTGATTTACTGATGACCAACACTCTCATAATATATATATATATATAACTTTAGAAATAGGACTTGAGGTCAATCTTGGACACTTTTTAGCCAGAACATGATTGTAAGATCTGCAGATGGGTCTGTTGATCCAAAGTAAGATTTGCTATTTATATGAGATCTTTTGGCAGCAAATCAGTTCTATTTCAAACAATTCAGTTTAGCATGAGTACACAGTTTAAATGTCAAGAACATTTCTATTTCAAGCTATTCAGTTTAGTCAAACAGTTCTAACTCAACCAATTCAGTTAAGTATAAGTATAGATTTTGTTTATGCATAATCAATGTCAAAACAGTTCTATTTCAAACAATTCAGTTTAGCATAAGTACGCAGTTTAAATATCAAAACAGTTCTATTTCAAGCAATTCAGATAAGCATAAGTATGCATTTTAGTTCGATTTGACCTATAGACACGGTAAAACAAGTTCAAATCCTGGACGAGACTGATTGCATTTCACATAGCACTAATACCCTTGGGAAAGGGATGAATCCAATTATTCTCCCTTCCAGCTATGGGTAAATAGTAGGACAGACTAGGTTCTTCAGCCTTAGTGAGGCAACTAGTCTAGGGGAAGGAAAACTCTAAATTCAAACCTGTTAAACTCCGCTTAAAAATTGACCTTGTGTCATATCCTGCCTGAGCGGAGGGGTTGGTAAATATGGATTTGACCCATAGATAGGACTCTATCAAGTGCTACCACTCTGGGCCAGTGGGGATCCGGGAGCAATAGTAATGAAGGTGTGCTCTGCATTCCCCAAAGCTCCAGCATTACTGGAACCTCACCATGAGATTGTTTAGTGTCATATCTAGGACACTCATTGAGGGGTGGGGTGGGGTGGGGTTCTTACCACTCTGCAGAGGTGCAGTTGATGTATTTTAAAGCCTCAGCTGATTGGGCAATGTGAAGAAGTGGCAGTCCCTATATATATGATAGTATTATAAGAAATGTAAAATAAAGGTGTTGGTAATAAAATCTGTTTTTATTACCAATATTTTTTTTTGCATTTCTGACATGCACACATGCAAGCATAACGAGAATTTTAGTAATATGCAGATAAATTGACTATAAATTTATCCATACTACTTTTTATTATGCAGCAATAAACACAGGCATGACACCAAACTGTTTTTGTGAGGACTTTAATAAACATCATTGAGAGGGTAATGTTTATAACATTCCGATGGCCATTATTTGTACTACAAATGTAAAAAAATTGTTTAATTCTTGATTTTCCAGTGAATTAAAAAAAAAAATTGCATTCTTTATATTTGGGTTAATAATGATTCATAATCATGAAATGAATTTTGAATAACAAAAATATTAGGCATGATAAACCAAATCGTTTTATAGGATCTTTATAATTGACTATTATCACAATAATTTTCCTAATAAACTTAAAGATATTCTATATATAAAATAACAAGAATTATTTAGATGAAGCTCTGTTAATCTATGGTACCAATCTACAACAAAAGACACCTGAAGATGGTTGGTTGGTTGGTTTTTATGGCATATCAACCTTTGTAGGTTATGGGTAAATAGTTAGGGCAGACTAGGTTCTTCAGCCTTGGTGAGGCAACTAGTCTAGGAGAAGGAAAACTCTGAATTCAAACCTGTTAAACTCTGCTTAAAAATTGACCTTGTGTCATATCCTGCCCGAGCGGAGGGGTTGGTAAATATGGTTAATCATTATTATAAATAATTAACTAACATCATCTTTCATTTTCCTAATTCTAATTGCTTTCTGATCAAACCTAATTCATACCTTGAATACTCAATTGTGACCATCATTAGGTATCAATGTTTATACAACAATGTAGAGGTGTGAATGGCATAATATTTAGTGTCATAGGAAATGAAATCAATGAGCAAAGTTCAAATTCTGGATCAAGCAGTGTTTCACTTCACTCCTAATACTCTTGATCAAGGCATGAATCCCTCTAGTCTACACTCCCAATTATGGGTAAATAGTTTGGTGTAATGGCCCCAATCTACTGCACGTCCAGTCTGAAAAACTTGAATAAGGATTGTCTTTAATTGGAATCATTTTGAGAAAAATCACCTGAAGAAGGCCAGAGGTGAAATTTGGTCAAAACGTAGTGAAAGAAGAAACAACACAAAAAAAACAAAAACTACCAAGATGAGGACAAAAAGTCCGCAATAAATAAAAATTAATTCTTTGAATAAGGATATTTTGTGTATAAAATATTGTGGTAAAACCAACGAGAATTATTGTTAAATTTAAGAATAATTAAGTTGGTAACCCCCCCCCAAGCAAATATTGTTACACTTTGCTCAAAAATTGATTACAATAGCTGCTATGTTGTTTCAGATCATCTGAATTAATAGGATGTGGAAGGACAAATACCATCTACTTGACATATCCCCATGAAAAAGTCCAAGTGTTAAATTGAAGCTTTGTTGAGGCCCACCCATGAGTGACATGACATTTTGTAATCACCATTTAATGAATATTTACACACTGAAATACAACATAAAAACATGGAATGTTTGTAGTTCTACAGGCCAAATACAATTTTAGTATGATTCTCACAATCTTTTGATGTTGCAAATGGTTGAATTTTCTAAGGTGGACAGATTTGAATTTTTCTATTTTTTGGTTTCTTTGTTAAATGGTATATCAACCTTCATGAGTTATTTAATGCTAAAGCCATCCTTGTAGGACAGTAGTGGTACTATTTAACCTCTAGCTGGGGGGATATGAGGGTTCACACCTTTTCCAAAGGTATTAGTCCAAAAGTGAACCACAATTGGATTTCAAACTCACTAACTACAATGTTAGTCTTGCACTGTAGCTACTTAGCAATAGGACTCTCCCTCCACTTTTATTTTTCTTATTTGATAGGTTATAATCAGGTTGTTATTAAAAAACAAAAACAAAAAATTATCAGGGTTGTCATTTTACTAAGTTAAGAGAATAAAAAGGACTAACAATAGTCTGCTAGCTAAAAGTTTGCTGACCATTACACTATGAGAGACACCCTAAAGTACTAATAAGTGAATTTTCATTTACTAAGCTTAACTTAGTTTGGTACAAGGCCAGAAGTAGGGAGCACCCAGTGAGAATCAAACTCTTTCACTCTCTGAGCTTCAGTTCAGCAGAAAATACAAAAAATGGCAAATCAACTGACATGATATATTCCATGATGTGCACAATGGAATGAGAACAGTCTTCCTCCATAGATTGAATAAAAGCTTAAGTTCAAAATTTGTTGAAGGTTACCAATCTATGACAAAAGACACCACAAGATGGTTGGTTGGTTGGGTTTTATAGCATATCAACCTTTGTAGGTTATTTAACGCCAAATTCATTTTTATGCAAATAGTCAGTTCTATTTCAAACAATTCAGTTCAGCATAAGTACACAGTTTAATTGTCAAAAACATTTCTATTTTAAGCTATTCAGTTTATTCAGACAGAGCTAATTCAGTTTAGTATAAGTACAGATTTTGTTTACACACAGTTAAATGTCAAAACACTTCTATATCAAACAATTTAGTTTAGTGTAAGTATGGTTTCCATTTCAAACAATTCAGTTTAGCATAAGCACGCAGTTTAAATTTAAGTACAGTTTAATTGTCAAAGACATTTCTATTTCAAGCTATTCAGTTTAGTCAAACAGTTCTAATTTAAACAATTTAGTTTAGCATAAGTATGCAGTTAGTTCTATTAAACCCATAGATAGAGCCCTATCAGGTGCTACCACTCTGGGCCAGAGTGGACCTGGGAGCAATGGCAATGAAGGGGTGCTCCGCATTTCCCAAAGTCCCAGAATCACTGGAACCTCACCATCAGATTGTTTAGTGTCATATCCAGGACACTTGTTGGGGAGAGGGGGGTGTCTTACCCTTCCGCAGAGGTGCAGTTGGTATATTCTATAGCCCCAGCTGACTGGGCAATACACAGAGTTAATGTCAAAACAGTTTTATTTCAGATAATTTAGTTTAGCGTAAATACGCAGTTTAAATGCAAAAAACAGTAAACTCAAAGCACGGTTTAGTTCTATTTAACCTATAGATAAGACCCTTATCAGGTGCTACCACTCTGGGCCAGAGTGAACCTGGGAGTGATGACAATGAAGGTATACTCTGCATTCCCCAAAGCTTCAGCATTACATGAACCTCATCATTAGATTGTCTTAACCTTCTGCAGAGAAGTCGGTGTATTCTACAGCCCCAGCTGACTGGGCAAGACACCTGAAGAGGACCTAAGGTTACAGCAGCCCAAATGGTGTGAATATAACAACCAAGATGAGGATAATTGTTTAAATAATGTAACTAATGTAAATAAGGGAAAATATCAGTAAAAAACTTGTAAGGATTAATGTCTGTGTTCATTTAAGACTGCAGTGGAAATTGTCACATTTCATTTGACACAGAATGAAGAGAGATAGATCTGAATGCAGAGTGAGGCTGAAAATAGAGCATATAAAAGTTATGAACCACTTAACCATCACATCATAAACATACTTTATGGTGTAATGGTTATTGTCGTAGGAAATGGACACAATGTCACAAGTTCAAATCCTGGATGAGACTGATTGCATTTCACATAGCGCTAATACCTTTGGGAAAGGGATGAATCCAGTTATTCTCCATCCAGCTATGGGTAAATAGTAGGGCAGACTGGTTTCTTCAACCTTGGTGAGGCAACTAGTCTAGGAGAAGGAAAACTCTGAATTCAAACTTGTTAAACTCCACTTAAAAATTGACCTTGTGTCATATCCTGCCCGAGTGGAGGGGATAAGGAGGTGCCCGTGGTGGACATGGCGACACGAGTTCAAATCCTGGATGAGACTGATTGCATTTCACATAGCACTAATACCTTTGGGAAAGGGATGAATCCAATTATTCTCTCTCCTGCTATGGGTAAATAGTAGGGCAGACTAGGTTCTTCAGCCTTGGTGAGACAACTAGTCTAGGAGAAGGAAAACTCTGAATTCAAACCTGTTAAACTCCATTTAAAAATTGACCTTGTGTCATATCCTGCCCGAGCGGAGGGGTTGGTAAATATGATTAAACAAAGAAACCAAACCCTTTGTATTGCCTTTCCTATTGGTCCATTTATCCCACTTGCCCTTCTTAGAAGTCCCTATGGTGTATTGGCTAATGTGCTGGACTGGTAAGTGAGTTCTGCCCGAGCAGAGGGGTTGGGTAAATATGATAAACATACTTTTATTCTGCACTTATACCCTTGGTAAAGGCTTGAATCAGTCTTTTCTCTTCCTAGCTATGAGTAAAATGTAGGGTAGATTGAGTTCTTGACTTTGGGTTGCTATACCAAGGCTAAAGGACCCAGTCTACTTTACTATTTACTTATAGTGGGGTGGGGAAAACAAACAGATTCATGTTTTTCCCATAAGTATTAGAGCAAAGTATTAAAAAAAAAAAAAAAAAAAAAAAAAGTTAGTTTCGTCCAAGATTTGAACTTGGGATGCCAATTTCATTTTCTATGACAATAAACATTATACTAAGCACACCACCAAGTCTTAGTGATAGATAAGTAAAGTATGTCTGTATGTATTCAACTCCTCTGCAACTTCACACTACATCATTAATGGAAATAAGAGACAAGGAGATGCATGACACTGTAGATAAGACAAAATAATACCATGTCAAGGGGCCAAAGAACCTGATAATGCTAGGAGTGATAGTACCACTATAGTCACCAAACCTCTGGTTGGCACCTGATGAGGACAGGGTAGAACATATGCAATCACTCATTGTATGTAAAAAAATAACCCAAAAAAAACATAAGTATGTATTTATCCAACTTGTTCACTCTGAGCAGAATGTGACACAAGGTCAATTTTTAAGCAGAGTACAGTTGGTTGGAATTTAGTTGTCTTTCTCTTACATTGGTTGTTTTACTAAAGTTAAGGAAACTTAGTCTTTCCTAAAAGTAAACGTGTGTATGAAATATGATAAAATGGAAAACTAGATAAGAATGCAAGTTAAACGCTATATGATTTCACCCATGAGTAAAGTGATTGGTTAGGTTTTATGGCATATCAACTATTGTAGGTTATTTAAAGCCAATCCTCTTTATACATATATATTAAATATATATGATTTGGTTTGGTAGGATTTTATGGCATATCAACCATTGTAGGTTATTTAAAGCCAATCCTCTTTATACATATATATTAAATATATATGATTTGTAAACACATTTTGTTGATAACATTTTTAAATGAGCCTTTAGCAGTGAGATGTTGTCACGTATTTATTGTGAAGAAATGTTTATACAAAGGTTTTTAATGGCAGCATGGAATAAAGGGTTTATGTTTATGCTGCAAGTCTCGTAGAAAGGAAAGAAGTAAGAAAACGAAATGAAGTTATGATAGAGTTGAGAAAGCATTTTAGCAGCTAAATGCCTGAGCGAAAAGTGCATCGTTAGGTTAAGGCATTGTTGAATGTGTGAGGGAAATATGTTCGCCATAGTGTAGCAAAAGTCGTGTTTGCTGTTTGAGGACAGAAACGTTTGTAGTCACCGTGAGTTTGTGGTTCTGGTTGTTTTGGGGAGAAGCGTGAATGTCTCCAGAAAATGTTGCCCAGAGATGAAGTAGCTAGGCGTCAGAGCGGAATTTTGCATCGCAGTCAACATAGCCAATACTGGAGGTGACTAAGAGTTGTTCCTGTGTGTGGCGTATTGAATTCATCTAATTCATATTCAACTGGGAACCCTTGGTCTATGAGAATAAATGCAAGGGGTCCATAAATTAGATAGCTTTCCTCCTTGTGTCGATGCTGCTGCTATTGAAGAGCAGACAGTAAGATGTCTGTATTGAATGAAGAAGTTCTGAAAAAAGGAGAAGTGTTTAACGGCTTCCCCAATTTGTGCTGCCCAGAAAGATGATCCAGGTTGAATAGGATAAGTCATCCTAATTGGGTGAAATTATGCATCGACCCTGACGGTCGAATTAAATTACGCGCCAAACAAAAATACGAAATTCTTTCTGCTACAAGCCTAAGCTCATTCTTTTGCACACAACTAGTTCCAAGCATTACCCACACATCCCTAACAGTCCAACTAAACATCAGTCATTTGTTTACATGCAGTGAAATGATCAAACAATTCTATTCCTAACAATTCAATTTAGCATAAGTCAACAAAGTTAAATGGTTCCAAGTATTTATCTGTATCACTAACAATTCAATTTAAACACAGTTATTTGTTTACACACAGTTAAATGATCTAACAGTTCAATTTAGCATAAGTCATTTGTTTGCACTCAGTTTAAATGTCAAACAGTTTCATTTGACCAATAGATAGGACTGTATCAGGTGTTACCACTCTGGGCCAGAGCGGACCTGAGAGCCATAGCAATGAAGGAGTACTCCAGATTCCCCAAAGTTCCAGCATTACTGGAGCCCCACCATCAGATTGTTTAGTGTCATATCCAGGACACTCATTGGGATAGTCTTATCCTTCTGCAGGGATGCAGTTGATATCTTCTACAGCCCCAACCTACTAAGTACAATGTAGGAGGAAAATAAAAGTTATACTGATGTAATGAACTTAAAGGGTCAATATAGTCAATATACAGATTGAGGTTTAAATAGGGTTGACTTCTGATTACAGATTCTGTAACTTGGCTCAGAATTTGTATTTGTTTATTTTTTTACATTTAACTCAAATGAGTTAAATACAGTAGGCACAAGTCCATAAATAAGTGGAATCATACTTCAAAATTTACTCATCATTTGTGTAATTCTCACTGTGTATTGAATAGTGACTTGTGTACATGAGCCTGATAAACGAGTTAAATCCAGGAATTTGGTTGTTTAAAACACTTATGTTAAAGGGACCAAACTTTACATCCGTCATCTTGATAAAAAGCAAGAAAGATTTAATTATTAAAGTGTATAAAAGAAAATGGCTATCAAAACAAAAGCATTTTATAATTCAGGAGCAAAAAATCTTTAAAAAAAAAAAATATATATATATATATTTCCAATAAATGATGGTAATTTATGCAATAAATTTACATTGATCATAAGTAATATAAAAACACATTTTTATTACATAAAAATAAGTATACTATATACAATAAAATGATTAGAAAAAGAAAATAAATAAGACTAAGTTTTGAGAACAGCCATAATTTTGCTTGAAAAAGTATTTTTTTAAAATGTAGTCTGATCTGCTCTGTTTAAAGTTGCCCTTTTTTTCTTTGTAAACTTTTACATTCTCCAAAACTCTGTTCTAAAATGAGAGCAAGTTATATGGTTCTGAAATGGGATGTTTGATTTATACTAAACATAAAGCCAAACTGATTTTGTGTTCATTTATGCAAAAATGACTGTGATGACAGTGGATGCTTATTTTACAATACAAATTTGAAGCAAAACCCAGAATGATTTTGTATACATTTTTATATAAAATAGACACAAAGTCAGGGCCCAATTTGGCATTATACATATATTGTAAATAGAACCCTCACCAATTCTCATTTAAACCTTTTGAACCCATATGCCTGAGACATATTTTACTATACATCATAAGTTCAATATTTCAGGTTCAGAGAGCACAGGTCAAATACAGTATGGGATACATATTTTTTCTAGTCTTAAAATAAGCAATAAAAACATACTTAAGAACATTCTAGAAATTTAGGATCAAAACTGCATTAGCATTTAAGTTACATTTTTATATTTTTCAACCAATCAGCTAAAAACATAGAATAGAACATTCTAGAAAAATAGGATCGGAAGTCAACTAACAGAAAATATTTAGGCTCGAAAATAAAATAGTAAAATACAAATCTGATTGGTCAATAAATGTCTACGCGCCAAAATTTTAGGATGATTCTTTGATCCACTATTATGGTATAAATAACAAAACAGTTAGGGAGCCATTCACTAAGACACACCAAGCCAAGCCATTAAGTCAGTAAAGCAGTAGCCGATACTCTGTCCGGCAAATTCCTTTTCTTCCACAACAAAGTTCATGACCTAGCTACAGATGGCTGTGAATTACGTTCAAAAGAAAAACCCGACTAACTTACTTTCATCAATGCGACACGCTGTCGCCACAATCATAAAACCCTATATAAACTTAATGTAAGTAAGAACGACTTATTTACGGACTCCGTTAACATGAACATACACACACCTTTAAACAAATTTATTTTCTTCTTGCCAAACTTTATTTTCCAAAAGGCCATTTACACATCGTGTATTTTATTTGTTTTCATATTCTGTTTTATGCATATTAAATTGTTTGTTGTTTAATGTTCGTTGTGTTCTATTCCATTTCTTTTACACGATTGTAAAGTTTTGTGTTGTATTTGTGGAGGAAATAATATTGGGAGCAATACCCATAAAATACGGATGCATATCCACTGAAATAAACTACCCCCCCCCACAACAGTACTACTAATAAAAGACTATATAGCAACCAATCACATTTTCTCTTTTAATAGAATGGCGAGATAACATCAAGCAAAATTTTACTGTTTTATATTCTATTTTTTATTTTTATTTTTGGCAGTTCAAGTACTGGGTATTTTGGACTAACAAGCTAAGTATTCAAGGGTGATATCATTTTTTTCCCCAAGAACAAAATTTTTTTACAAATTTAAGAGCATCTTGAAATGGAGCAGATATACATAAGAAAAATGTTTTCCAATAAAATTACAGTATTTCATTAAACCAAGTCTTAACCATAATCAAAAAGATGTATAAAAGTAGAACATTACATATAGAGGTTTTGATATTCATACCCCAGATAAATTTTTTGTGATTGTCAAGACACAGCCATCTTGAATCATTCTCCAGGCAAGGCAAGCTGTATTGCGAGCATCATCCAAACCTACAAAAACAAACATTACAAATCTCTCAATATTGAAGACTGATAGATTTATTATAATAAAAAAAAATTGGATTTTATTTTAACAGTAAAAAAATCATTAGTATTTTACAAAATAAAAGAGTACAGTTTGTGATAGTTTGAGCTTTGGGCAATTTTTGGATAAAGTGGTCTCTTGTGGAATGTTCGGAATATGAATTGTTCTGTTATATTGCTATAAATTGCTTGTTCTGCATTAAATTGTTTGAGTCGTCTCAATTATAAAAATATTTCAGTAACAACTTAAAATGGTTCTCTGGCATAGCATGGCATGGCATGGCATTGTACATTCCAAACATTCCAGAAGACACTGCACAATTAATAAAGTCCTGTGCTTTAGGATATTATTTTAATGAGCTTATAATAGTAGACACATTAGAGTTGTATAATTTGCTGAAGGTTGAAAAAACACAAAACAAAAAAAGAACACTTATCTAATGCCAAATTTTGTTTATATATATATATATATATATATATATATATATGTATATTTTTTTTTCCAAAAAAACAAAAAAAACAAAACAAAAAACAATCAGTCACATTAAGATAATAATTTATTTCCATCCTGTTAAAAAGCATTAATAAAAATTAATGCTCTAAAAAATTAACAGGACTTCTTCAGATCAAAGAAGAAAATGGATTAAAATAACTCTTTCACATTTACAACCAGACTTAAAAAAAAATTATTTCCACTACATAATCGTAACCCTTCCAAATCAAATAGCAATAACTATCAACTTATTTTGGCATGTAAAGAACATCAAGTTTCATCATACTTCAAATTTGACAGAAGAAAAATTTACAGCTACAAAAATACAAGTCTAACTATACAAAGTATTATATAAAAAATTATTATTCAGACATATCTCATTTTAGTACATCAAATTTTAATCATCAAAATGAAATAAATAAGTCTAAAAATAATGTTATTCAGAATAAAATCCCCCCCCAATTACAATAACAGAGCAAAATTTTATTAATATCAATCTAAATTTTAATTCATTTATCAATTTAATAAGTCATAGTTATTTATTCCTTCCATTATTTTTCGAAACAGTCTAAATTTATTTCTATGCCTACATCTAACAATAAAATCACATCTCTGATTCAATAGGTTAACAGGATCAATGTACAACATAATTTGTATCTTTTCCTCCAGGCATAAATTACATCTTCCATCAAAGCTGCTAGAAGTTGTAGATCTTTTCAAAATTTTCCATTGAATCTTTAGAGTTAAACCTCTATTTTTCAACTTCAAAAAATGTTTGGATAAAGCTGTTAGATTTTTCAAGCATTCGTGAGAGAAAGAAAGTTATTATATTTTAACTTTCATAATTTTATTTTTAAATGAGTTTGAGCTCATTTGTTTGCACAGTTAAATGGTTTCAAGTATTTCTATCTAACATTAATAATTCTATTCAATACATTTCATTTGTTTGCTTACAGTGAAAAGATTTCAAGTATTTCTATCTAACATTAATAATTCTATTCAATACTATTCATTTGTTTGCATACAGTGAAGAGGTTTCAAGTATTGCTATTTAACATTAGTAATTCTATTTATCAAGTTTTTCTACATAATATAAATAATTTGCACACAGCTGTATGATTTCAAATAACTAATAATAATAATAATAATTCTGAGTAAATGATTGAACAGTTCTATTTGACCTATACATGGGATCTTAACAGTGTTATATATTGACCCTCGACTGAGCCGTCAATCAAGAGATGCACCTGTGTAAATAAGCGGAAGAACAGCAGAAGCAGGTGGGCATTAAACAATAATATAACCAGGTGCTCAGACGGTTCGAGTCAGTTGGAGACAAGATGCCGAAGTGAGAACCAGTGCAGATTGAGGGCTTTGCGGCCCTCAGTGACCCACAGTTGAGCAACCCCAGCCAAGATCAGGAAGAAGTACTGCTATGGTCGCGAGAAGAACTTGAGTCAATATAGCAATCTGTCCCCGTCTCCAACTCATCTCTCACACACAACAAACATCACCCTTTCGAGAATAAAGTGTGAGAGATATATTTTTATAAAGAAGTGTATTTGTTCGTTTATTGAAGTCGTCATTACCGGTTAATGATGTTTCCGCGTGTAAGTGTATATTTGTATATGTACACGTGCAGTTGTATGTATTATGGTTGTGAGTATACAACAACAGTTACTACCACTCTGGGTCAGAGTAGGCCTGAGACTAATGGCAATGAAGGAGTACTTTATATTCCCCAAACTTCCAGGATCAAAGCCTCACCATCAGATGCAGTTTAATGTCATACTTAGGACTACTGATTGTTTGATGGAGGGTTTACCAATCTGCAGAGGTGCAGTCAGCATATTCTACAACCCCAGCTGATGGAGTGAATCAGATGTTTGGCAAACCTATTGGTTTCCTGTTATAGCAGTGGTCCATGATGATATTGCTGTTTTCTATTTAGAAAGTTGTGAAGAATTCTAATTCACATTTTATAAAATATGCAGATGAAAATGATTATTATTTTGAACAATATAAAACTTAAATGTCCTCAAAAATAAAATTCAAAATAAGAAAAAGCATACATATAGATATATAGGTAAGTCTTCAAATATTTTTCCTTTTAATTTTTTTTTTATAGTTTATTTAATCAGAACTTTGCAGAGCAAGATTTTGATCGAAGGCAGAAGCTATGGACAAAAAATTTTTAAAAACCAAGAAAGCCATATTGTTACATAAATATATGAAGGTCATTCAATAAATAAGGGGAACTTTTTTTTAAAAAGCAAAATCCATTTGTTGTCTCAAATTTTTTTCTGTAAACTCAGCATTGTTTGAAATTGGTCTATAGCAAAAATCATTTTAATTGCACAGAAATATTTATTTAGAGGCTATTCAAAATGATGGCAAGTGAGTGTGCTCCAGGCTTGAACAAAATCTGTCATTGAATTTTTGGTGGCTGAGAAGTGAAAACCGTGCAAAATCTATAGAAGAATGTGTGATGTGCATAGAGATGCATGTTTTTGTCAAAAAAAAATTTCTGGATCAGTTAAATACGGGTTTGCCATAACAAAACTGAATTGAAACGACAGCTCATAGAGTGGAAATACATTGATTTTTGGAAAAAAAACAAAGAGATTCTGGGTGCAGTTGTGAGTAAAGAAGGCCATGCTGTCAGTCTTCTGGAACATGGTAAGACCCATCACTACTGATTTCTTTGAAAAAGATGCAGCTGTAAACAGTGCTTCCTTAAGCAAAATTTACCTTATTTTTTGAATGACCCTCATAGATTTTACACTGAAAATTCTTTACCTGAATGTTCTCTTCCTTGAAATGTGATGCCAAGATCATTAAGGGCACCATTTAATCCATTTGGTTTGCGTTCATAAAATTTCTATAAATAAATATGAACAAAATATCAGAATTATTTTAGATTTCTATGTTTAACTTTTTCATAATTTTACAAGCGATAGAATTTACATGATTGAATATTGGCATTAGCAATGCACTACTGCACAGTTAGGAACGAGCCGCCGCAGGTATTGGCCTCCATGTCAATGCACACAAAACTGAACATATGAGCTATAATCAAACCGGTGATATTTCCACACTAGACGGAACCTCTCCGAAACTGGTAGACAAATTCACCTACCTAGGAAGCAGCGTCTCATCAACAGAAAAAACATCAACACACAGCTAACGAAAGCATAGACAGCTATCGATAGGCTTTTGATCATTTGGAAATCAGACATGACCGATAAAATGAAACGCAGTTTCTTCCAGGCAGTGGTCGTATCAATACTGCTATATGGATGCACTACTTGGACGCTAACTAAATGGCTGGAGAAGAAGCTAGACGGCAATTACACAAGAATGTTGCGAGCAATACTGAACAAGTCCTGGTGGCAACACTCCACAAGGCACCAACTATACGGCCACCTGCCTCCCATCACAAAAACTATCAAAGTTAGATGAACCAGACATGCAGGACACTACTGGAGAAGAAAGGACGAACATTGTCCAAAAACTTTCTGAAAAATTAGAGCCTTCCATAGTTTTTCCAACTTTAAGTGCTTCTTCTATTTCCAAAAGTTATAGATTGATTTTGATAATTTAAAAATCCAAAATCTAATGTCAATCTATATTTTATAAATATCATATTTGTTATAGCACAATCCCATTTTACTATTTTTGAGAGCATTGCTAATCGTCATCATCAAAAGTAACTGACTCATCTAAAAT